>JZLH01S0057878.1:3897-23375 GCA_001188425.1 Eucidaris tribuloides | reverse complement strand
AAAATACACAAAGATTTGTTACAGTTTCTTGGTAACTGAAATATACAGATTTTTTCTAATGGAATCTATTTAAAAAAAACACACACAACCCAGCCCTATCCCCTTAACCTACAAAAGAAAAGAAAAAAAAAATCTACCTACCCATGCCTACTCTAATTGTCCTCCCCAATACCTACCCCAAACCATCCCCCCCAACCCACACGTACACAACTCACACATCAACATCACCCAAAACACAAACACACACGAACATCCTAACACACACACAACATCCCAACACACACACAGACATACACACACATACACATACACACACACATCATAAATAACACACAAAAAAAACTTTTGTATTTTGGAATTTTATCTGATTGAAACAGACTTACATATATATTTATTTTCTCAGCAATTTTTGCAATTAAACAATTGAGTTTAATACACAAATAGTAAAATATATGATAAATCAGCACATAACTGGTGTTTGTACACGATACAAACAAAACTTATACTTAAAATTGACGTCACTTCGTTCTTTCAGAAGAGATTATGTATATTGATATAAATTTATTTTCTATACATTTTGATGAAACTTGCATCAACGCACTTTAAGAAATGACAAATACACATTGTTTACAAAATGTATATATACATAATTTACCTTGATCTTTATTTGTGGAATTGGATAAGTGGAATTCAAATGCAGTGGCAGTTGGTAGCATATGTGTATTCACATTTCCTTCCATTTCTGCCAAAAAATAATCATATGGTAAATTGATTTCTACCATATATGCTTGTGAACATAATGACAGCATTTTCAGAACACTAGCAATACAGCTTCTACAACAAAAAGTGCAAGGGGTTGGAATGATAACGTTTGTATTTATAGGTACGCATATATTATACTCTGTTGTTCATTGAAATAACTGATATAAATATTGAAGTGATAAGTGAAAACGAAGGCGAAATTTTTTAGACATTAACATAAATCAAGTGAACTACAAGACTTGGCAAATTCAAATTTATAGTTTGAGGCACGAGTGCAATATGATACTTGGAAATTAGCAATTTCCCCCAAAGTAGTGATTAATTAAAGTGAAATTGTCAAATAAATTGCAACAACATAAAAATAACATGAAAGAAGATCTGTAAGGGACACATGTTGATGGCACAAGTAAGTGGGCTCGTTTTAAAGACAATCATATCCACTACTGGATAGAAATATATACATATATATTTTTTTTCTATCAAATGTTCCCTCTTTGCTTACAAGAACTCAATACCTGTGATAAAGTATTCAGTGCCTTGCCCCAGCACAATACCCTCATGAATATGCAAAATCATAGTGATAAAATCAATACATGTAAACATGATAAAGAATCCATGCCATTATTTCAGTGTGCTGTTTAAAACATAACTATCAATCTTTTTTTTTCTCTCTGTCAACAATTTTAAAGAGAATTTCAAAATTTTAGTAAAACAATATGTATCTTACTTCTTAGATTGTCCTACAAATGCCATGTGTTCAAAACTTTATTACTACTTGGCTCAGTCTAATACACAGAAGAAATATCAGCTCAATTACAGGTCTCCAAAGGAATTTCAATATGATGTTTTGAACAGCTGAGGTGTAGAAAACAAGGTTGCAAAAGACAGTTTTCAACTTATATATTTGCATTGTCATTTAAGAGTCAAGGAAAGAGCCATTTTTTTTAATCCTTTACAAGAAATGGCTATAAACAGACAGGAGATTATACATGTAAGCTAGTATTGCTCATTTATTTGGCAGCAAAATTCACGAATTCTTTTCATGTCTTCGAAAAAATATAAGTACAATAAAAAAATTCTGACTACTGGTGTTGCTATAAATTTGAAAGGCTTATCAATATAGATTTTAATATTATAACTTCTCAATTTTCAATATGTCTATGTACAAAAATACAAAATATATGGCACAGCTCTCCTGTGTAGATTTCTTTAATATATATATATATTTACATACGATGGCCACATTTTGTTTAAACTCCTACGAAAAAAAAATCCTCTTATTGATATCACTTGAATTTAAAAGCTGAATTATGCTAGCAGCAATTCAATCTTAACTTAGTTGCTTACCAGAGCAATTTTTAGCTGAACATGAAATGTCAGATGCTTGCAGTGGCATATACAACATGGGGCATCTCCACAAATTTGCAGTGCCTGCACCCACCCCCAAAATATAATAGTAAGTCAAGGCATTGGAAGCATTAAGGAAAATCCTCTAGCCCAGCCAATGTGGGAACATTACCCCCTCCCTTTAACTCTTAAAATGCCAGTGATATGTTCATGTGCATGCATTGCATTACCATCGTATTGTTATTGCGCATCAGTTGACTTGCTTTTGTATTGTTTTTATCATTTCTGTGCCTGTGTGTGTTGTGCCAATATGCGAAAATTTTCATTTGACATATATATCAAAATATAATATTAATCTCTCAGCTATCTTCAGGTGTAAATGAAATGCAAACTACTTGTTTTGCACCAATCAATTTATGCTTTCCATTTGAAGTTAATTCTAGAGGGGTAAGTGATTAATGTGAATCTTTTCTCTGAGCTGTGTCGAAAGAGTACTGAAAACTCAAACAATGTTTTTCATGTAAGTACCACATGCCAACAGTAAATTGTCACCAGTCATGTTTGAGTCTTTAATTTAATTCTGTTTTACATCAAAACATTATAATTCAGTATGTAACATAATGAAGTCACATTGCACCCCCCCCCCTACTGTGTAATTCTGCATTTTAACTGACCAATAACGACCATTTTTAAAATTACACACAAATAAAAAGAAATCTTGAAACTATGTCCCAACTTTCAATTTTAAAAATCAAATTTTAACGTAAGAAAGAATATATCATCTACTGAGAGCCAGAAGTGCTTGAACTCAGTACCTGTTGAGAACCAGAAGGGTGCTATCACTGTAAAAAGTCAACGGCATTAGCGGCCTTCTGGTTGTCAACTGATGATATTCGCATTATATATTAGCTGCGTGTGATAACTGTTACATCTGGCAAGCAAAACAGAGCAAAAATTTCAATTATTCTCATAGAAATTCATCAAATTATTCAATCAAGATTCATACAGGATAGGTGTATTGTGTAATATAGAATCACAATCACCAAGTGATAAATATAAAATTATAATTTGTCAAGGATTTTTTTCTTTAACTAAATGTGATTTTCATCTTTACACAAAACAATCAACATTTCCATAGAGTGTAACAAGCAGGTAAGTATGAACACACTTTGCCACCTGCCTGAAAGGATATGGTCAGTAATAATCTCTAACCAATGTGGCATTAGATTATGGCAATTAAAATTTGTGCGATAAGTCATACACGATTGATTTCCATATTGAAATACTCTCCCACCAACCAATACTAGGTGTAATATCTATGATGAAAGGACCTCTCGATCAAGCACATCTAATTTGTGGTGAGTTTGCACTTTCATATGTTGTTGAAAAACGAAACATAGCAGTCTTTCAGTGCCTATCAAAATCGTCACATGGGAAAGTATA
Source organism: Eucidaris tribuloides (assembly GCA_001188425.1). NCBI lineage: Eukaryota > Metazoa > Echinodermata > Echinoidea > Cidaroida > Cidaridae > Eucidaris > Eucidaris tribuloides. The sequence goes on along the minus strand of JZLH01S0057878.1, from coordinate 19,823 downwards.
GTGGAGCCTTTTGCTGCAATGATCTTAGGAGAATCTTAAAACAAGACTCTTCAACCAACAGAAGATATTCCAACAGACACAATTTTTGATAAGTAATATAAAGCATGACAACAAAACCCTTGCTCAGATCATAAATTGGATAAATTTGTGCTTTTGGCAACTTGAGCAAAATCTCACAGAACTTAAAAATCTTTCCTTTCAATTGACTGGGCAGACTCATAAAAAGACATTGGCTACAACTTTGATGTCAATTGCGCTAGTATAGAAGTTCAAATGGAAAAGTGAAATAGCCCAAGATATAAAAAGAAAACACAATGAAAATTAGGCTAACACTATCAAGATATGCCATGAATAAATATCTTTCTTGATAATAAATGTCTCTCCAGCTGGTTATCCGACCACTGCAGTCTACTGTGCGACTGTCACACGACTACCACACAATGCTAAATGTGAGAGGGTCTACAATGCTTTCCAACCCCACGATGGTATGATTTCAAGAAATAATGTTAACTTCAAATTAAAACCAACGCAGCACTCCACGATGTCTCCCAAAAATGTGTATCTTACACTGGACACTCATAGATTTTCACTTTTTTTAAAGTAAGTAATGATGGTTTTGAAGTGCAATGTTTTATGCTTCACTTTTACACCAGAGAGCGTGTTGAAGCCATGCAGTTCAATTGGAATCGGTATCAAACAATGGGTTTTTAATATGCAACACAAATTTCCATTTCTGCAGTATAAATTTACACTCTTTTCACAAGAATCTGAAAAGAGGTATCAAAAGATATAGTGCAGTCATTTGCCTAATATGTATGAATGATTTTAAAAAAAACCCCCAAAACATGACACTGTTCGGATGGACGTAAATCTAGAGGTAATGCCGACAATTTCCGTTCAGACTTTGGGCGCGCTGCGGTCGTTGGTTTCTGTCTTCTTCAGTCCCGTCTTGCTGAACCCCGTGATGGAGCTAAGAAGCGCCCCCCGCTCACCCGACGCGTTCGACGTGGTGACCGGCGGTGGGGCTGGACTTGTGGGTATGTTGTTTACTGATTGAAAAAACAGAAGAAATCAATCAGAATATTAGTTTGTTTCTTAAATCAAAATATTTAAATCAAAATATTTTACCAACAATTTATGTTTACAGAGAGCAGCAGTGATGACGCCAAACTGGGTCAAAAATATGTGGGGACAATAGCCAAACCATCACTCAGTGCAACTGCAGCTGTCCTATTGGTAGAAACAACTAGCTGCGACGCGTTACACCTGGCTCTACCATTGTCCACACATATTTCTGAACCAGAGTGACGTCACACTTCCATACTGAGTTTGGTTGGAATTAAACAAGAATGCAAGTCACATATCTATGTGCATTCCGAGAATTTACAACAATAAGAAGATGAAAACTGTGAAACCTTCAACAAATTTGGATACACCATTCAAGATTTATGAATTTTCAACGTTTAATTCAACACTTATTATGGGGGATTCTTTTATTGGCAACTTGGCCACTTTTCATGATGACAGTGTGGAGAATTCCCTATTGTTTTTATAAACAGTTTTTCACAGTTTGTCATCAAAAATCCTATTTCCTCTTGCTTATTGTTTACATATATCATAGCAAACCTGATTCTGCATGCTCTTGCACGTTCTCAACTGACATCTCAGCAGGGCTGCCACTCAAATTTTTGATTTCCCCCTACAACGCATGCATATTTTCCCCTACGAACCTATGTTTTCCCCGAAAAAAAATCCACTTTTCCCCTACAAAGATACGTTTTCCCCTACAAAATAACCTTACTAAATGCAATAGATTGATCATGATTTCTTCAGCAGAAATGGACAGAAATACTTTGAAATCCTTCAGGGATTTAAGAATATTTCTGAAAATTTGTCAACACCCCCTACAGCCCATAAAAATCATCAAAACCCCCTATTTTTCCCTGTAGGTACCCCCTACATCCTACAGTTGGCAAAAATGACCCACGGTAGGGGGTTTCCCATACGAATGGCAACCTTGCATCACAGAAAATGAAAATAAGTGAAAATCTATGAACAATATCAACAAATTCTTCATGCTCTCCTCACAAACGTGAGGGATTTGCCAATTTAAGCATCTCCCATCGCATCAAAAGGATTGATTGAAATGTAGAAAATTCACAACTCTTGAATGATTCAGTCAAATTTGTCAAACTTTCAGTTTTCTTCTTCTGTTACGCATTCTCTGAAATGCACAGATGTCTGATTTGCATTTTTCTTTAATAAACCACAAGATCATAAATTATGTGTCCCTTGATTAACTGCTGAAAGAAAATTCATCCAACAATTACAAAAACTGAACACACAATTTTCTGTGTGGTGGTAAAATTATCAAGACGGAAGGCAATTTCTGGTAGACCAATCTTGAGATTTGAAATTGCCTACTGATTTTGTACAACAGCATCTCGAAGATGCTCTAAAAAATAAGTTAGACAAATTTTGGATGTCAGAAATCAATAAGAAAATGCACTTGACCATGCTAAAACTATGGTGCTTTTAATTCTAAATTGCCTTAACAACATTGTAAATACGTACTTCTCATATGTCTATTAAAACTTCAATATCAAAATGGGTAAAAAAAATTGCTGTAGATATGCAATGCAAGGTATATCTGGTAATACAGTGGTCTCCACGTAATTGGGTAGGCATTTTCAAGGCACTTTTTACCCATTTAACATGAGTACCCTATTAACTGGAGTAAATTCTAATAAGAAACATAAATGTTTTAGCAAAATTTTACCCATTTAACAGGAGTACCCATTAAACTCTTACCCCATGAAGCGGAGACCACTGTACCAAAATAATATGCATCCCAAATCATTTGCATGCAAAGTGAATAATCCACATGCCCCAACAAAAATGGCAGTCCATGCACCAAAACTAACAAAATACATGTATGTTTTTTAATTTAATGAACACAAGTGAAAATACTGTTGTAAAATGTAATATACAAATGTAAAAATGTAGTTTTAATTTGTTAATCAAAGAACTTGTGTTAAGAAAAAGTATGTTTAATAATCTATGAAAGGCTTCAGTCTTATAATAAAATAGTGTAAATAATATTGGGAAAATCAGAAGAATAGATCAGTGACAGTTCGAGAAAATCAGATAAATAAAATGAGAAATGAACTTTTTAGAATTCCAAATATCATAAAATTGGCAGTGCTGTGACATTCACTGTGAGTGAACCTTCCTTTGCTTTAAGTACACAAAATATCACAAAACTTCATATATTTTTTTATCTTAATGTTAATCTGTGAACATATATATATACTTTACATAGAGTTGGTCTAAACATACATGGGGAGGAGATGAAGAAACTTTTTCTTCAAACAAAATGAAAATTTAGTAAAATCTTATGTACAAAACAAATTGGGGGATTGCTCATATAAAATACAGTGTTGCCAATATCATGATCATAAGAATTTATAAGAAAAAGAAATCATATCTTTATTCATATTCTCGGGATATGTCTCAAATTTTCTGCTCTATTCACAGCAAAGTGCTATCAGTATCAACCTGGAATTTCACTGGTCTTATATACTCCTATTATTGTAAATTGTGAAACTTTCATCTTGTTTTTGTTTTATTGTTTGATATTTAATCAAATGTTTCAGGTTAGCTTTCAAAGAGACAATAAAGGAGATTTAACATGTAAGTATAGTAAGGTATGTCATACAAACTATGGGGAAAGAGGGGGCACAGCCCATTTAAGAAAGACACCCACACCAAGTCCCTAGACAGAAAATGCACATAAATTAACCTGTATAAAAAGGACAGCTTTGTCTATTTCTTTAAAGTGTCCTTTATGTACAGGTACGAATAAATTATATTTTCTGCATATATAATCAATTAAACATGAAAAATAAAACATTAGTTGAATAAAAAAAAATCTTCATTTTCAGTGTCCTATATATTAAGGTATGATTAAAACTATGTCCCCCGCATAAATAATCAAAAACAAAAATACAGGTATAAAACATCGCTTGCAAGCATTCATACAGGCACTTATAATCAGGATATATGTAATATACTACGCATTTAATTTGTGTGTGTGCAGGTGCTAAACAAAGTAAGTGCATCATATAAATAAAGTACTGAATATAATTGTTTATAAGTTGAGTTGCACATAACATAATAACAAGCAATGCACAAGCCAGCAGTAAGCCTTCGTAAACATAATTCTTTGTCGAAGGCAGTCAAGCTAAAACTGCCATGTGCAAGCAATACTACATTGCAGCTGTGACTTAAATACATGGTTTGAATTTGGGTGTAGCTCGCGGTATACGCTGTGCATAAATATACAATTTCTTTTATGCAATATTTCTGCAAAGTAAATATACTTCAAATAATATATGTGATGTAAATATTGCTACAGCTATTCCATTTCTAGGCCCCTCCCCAAATTTTATACATAAAAGTGGAGATATGTGTAAAAGTGTTTGCAAACATGTTCAATAAAATAACAGAATGCATCACACATCTTGGATAAAAAAATAATAATTTAATACACAAGAATAAATAAATACCACAACCACTGTTGGGTGGGTTAAGAACAAAATTCACTTTGAAATTGTGATTCTTCATTACTATTGTTTTATTTATGTGTGAACTAAGGTCAAAATAACTCCATAAGACCAAACATGAAAAAAAAAATCTATTCAAGCATGCTACCTTTTCTAGTTATTAATTTACACATCAAACTGATAAAATCATCAGAAAAAATAATTCATAGAACAATGTGATTTTAATGAATGTACCTAATGTAAATACAGTTTACATTTAATTAATACAACCCAAAGCCCCACCCCACCCCCTGAAAAATCACCCCTTATCGTAAACTCCCTTCAAAATTTCAATTGAATTAGAGTTCAGTATACCACCAAAACCACACACAGCCTCACATCTGAAGTAAAGTGATGAATTCTATGGACAAGGGCTCATACAAATTACAGACCAGACAAAGTAACATACTAACATACATGAACATAGACCCAAACTACAGAGCTTCACTTAAAGGATGAAAACAAACGGACAGAAAAGTCCACAGCAATAAACCGTACGAGTGGTGTTAGTCACAGAATCGATTTATTACAGAACTGGAAAAGGAAAGTCACCAGTTAGGGTGGATAAACAATTGACCCACTACACTATTAGCAAAACTTGAACAGAGAAACAAGTCTGAAAGAATGAAAGGTATCATTCATGACAAAAAAACGTATTACGATTCTTGAAAAGTATCTCATCGGGAAATGAATTCAACAGTTCCTTGCAAGTGTTAAAACAGACTATATTTCCTCTGCTTCACACAAAATTTTCAACAAAATTAATTTTTATTCTGCAATCAGTATTTCAATTAAGTAGGATCACTATAACTATTCTTGTATCACCCCACATATCTTAATTTTGACTCAACTTGTACAGAAGGCAGTGTCTTATACAAAGTTCCATCCTCATCTGCATTACAAAATTACTTGATGCATTTCAATCAAATACATGTATTAGTCAGAAGCAGATCGGCTCTTAAATCTGGCCCAGCCGGTTACTTATTAGGTTAGCCCTTTTCTTTTTGCCAGCAACAAAAGCAGATGTTTTGTTTTGTTTTGTTTTTCTTTAATCCAGCCCTGCTACCCACTGTTTAGCTAGCAGTCACATCCTAGCAGGCATTGCCTGTATGCGTCAATGGCCTGTCCGTGCCCTTTGGCATTAGTTGTGAAGGCTTTCTCTTCATATCGTAATGTATCTCATGCATAATTACATTCATATTCTGAAGGAAAATTATGTACGTCAAAGGGTGACCCCGGACTGGAAATTTGGGTCATTTTCACAACAGTTTTTATTATGTTGTTTAAACAAGTAAAGAATAAAGACTTGCTTCATGGTCATGTCCTAGTACTAGCATTAGAAAGCAATAATAATCATTGGCTACGCACAGTAATGTATTGATTCTTTATGAAGTAGACGAGTGTCGTATGGACATCTCTGCATTCCATGACATAAATAATCTTTGCCTCTGTTTAACACATAATGAATGATTCTCTCCAGCTGAACAGCTGGGCTTATAGCCTTCATATGCTACTATAAAATAATTGCAACAGATATCTTCTCACTTTTAAAACTATGATCAGGAGACCAAAAAATATGTTCTACAAATGTTAAAATTCTCGGTATAAAATCACCCAAAACAGGAACTCATTCCACCACCAAAGGGGTAAACAAGCATTGGTGAAAATGTGCTAAATGACAAAGTTTGAAAGCAAAACAAGCTACTAAATATCTGTTTTACTACACTATACAAGTTGGTGTACAGTTGAAAAAGAAAACGAGGTTGTACTGAATAATTCTCACTATCGCAAAATCTTGAGATGAAAGAAAGGCCTTTGTCTGAAATAAATGTCTTCACTCAAAGAACAGTCACTACCTGTGCAGAACATAATTCTTTCATAGTGGAATTTGCGCAGGGAATTCCAACATAAGTCACATGACCACCAAAAATTATTTCAAAAATTTTACATTTAAAAGGCCCTTAAAGGCATTGTATAACAATGTTTCCAGTTTAAAAAATCTGAGCTACATGATTCCCCATCCTACCAGTGTCTCTGAAACGGTCTAAAAAATGAAGCCCTGAAAAAATTGCAGTTTAAAACGATCGTTAAGTGCTTTGAAAAAGTGAAAAGCATTGAGAGACCATTTCATTTTTCCCCCATAGACTGCGGTGTTGCAGAATTTCCTATCGGCTGAGATAAACTTAATGTGCCAATTTTTATCTGCACATATTGTACTATTGACAGCATAACTGTCCAAACTTTTGTGTTCTGGGGTGTTTATTTGTCCATTCAAACACTGTCAGATAAGTCAGATAGCAAAGTTTGACAATTTTTTAAATGGGTCTTCCACAGTGTTATATAGTGTCTTTAATGGCCTTGAGTCCTTACAGAATTGTGATAGTGAGAATTAGAATTTTAACATTAAGCATTTCATCACAGGGGTTGCAAAACCTTGTATCTCAAGTTCTGGTGAAATTGGAAGTTATGTGATCTTGTGGCTTGGAAACCAGATTTTGTTCTGTACAAATCTGGCTTGTCAAATATTAAGAATAGATTCACTGCTGCCAGATAAAAAGATGACTTTTCAATTTGTTTCTGTGATAAAGTAGCAATGTTTTGTTTGTTTGGGTTATTATTAATATTATTTTTTTTTTTGGGGGGGGGAGGGGGGCTCTTCTGAACATTTCAAATTTTTGGAGATACAAGGTTCCTTCACTCAGCGACGATTTGCAAAAGCAAACAAAATGCTGAGCAAGAAAGAAAACAAAAACAACAACAAACAAAAGTGTGACAAAATTAGGCAAAACCGATGAAATAAATGTAAATGGGGTTAGCCGGTGAGGGGGTGAATAACTAAAACAAAATCTAACAAGAGGGTGATATTTTTGGGTCAGCCAAGAGCTGGGAGACAGCGTAAACCAACCTAGACGAGGGTTGTTTACCGAGCATTGAGAAGGGGCGCTGTTTACTCTTTCTCTTCCAGCTCGTCTGCGGAGAAGAAGGGTGTAAAGTGACCAAATGTGACAAATGTAAAAATGATAATTCAATCAACACATGATGGCAGCGATACAAAGGATCAAATACGATAGTTGTTGTTTACTTGTTTAGTATACATCTTGGAGATTTACACCACAACTGCTGTAAGGAAGCAAATTAAAAATATGCAAAAATTTATTTGCATAAGTTTGAACAAAATATGCAAATAAAGATAAATAAAGATACGATTCTCTGATGCAACAAAAGTCACTGAGTAGCGGTTTGCTAAATCAAGTAACATTGTAGACTAAGCAAAGAATTATGAACAACCTCCATCACACTCAGATGTATGACAAATAATTATTTACATACACACAGACATAGAAAGTGTAAAATTGGGTAAAAATAATGTTTTGAAACATACATGGATATGCAGAAATCATGATCATGGACTATTTTGATACTAATAAAGGGCAAATGTTGGTAAACTGGCAAGTGGTAACCAACAATTTTCTAAGAAAAACACTTTCCATTTATCGTTGATAAAGACATCACATGAATGTAAAGAACAGCAAATACAGTAAAATTAAAATTTGCAATTTGCAAAGAGTGCGACAAGAGATAAACAAGACTGTGACAGCCACGCCTATGATACAAAGTCAAACGACCAACCCCACATTCGCTGTGTTGTGCAATATCTCGTCAACATCTTGTGCTGCTATAATAACTTTCACTTGTCTTACTCTGTGTTTCTTTTTGGGGGCTATAGCGTGGCACATCCCTACTACGCCCCAACACCAAACTAGAGGCGGCACAAACATGGAGCGGGGAATCAATCTGAAGTTCCTGGTTCAATTAGATGGGGCCCAACTGAGTGTCTCAAACTTCTCCACATAAGCTTTCTGCAGAAGCTGGTGACACTCAGTTGCTACATACTACATATTACACATGAGAACATGGGTTTAGTTTGGGTTATTTTTAATTCAAACCAGATTTCTTCTTTCAGGAGACAGAATTATGGTAACAGTAAGCAATATACCAACATCTTGCGAATCTATTTACTAGATTTAGTCACAGGCAAATTCTAGGCTACAGTACGTTAAAGCCCGAGTATAGTAATTTGGTCGATCACACAAAATTTTTCATCAATCCTGCACAAAGTATGGTATTGTGATGCAAGACAAACCAAAAAACAAAAAACATCAAACTTACTGAAAATGGTTTATAAAGAAATGTGATTCTTGTAATTATCAGGGAGCAAATATACATTCTTTTGGCAAAATAGTTGACGGTCCCTAGAATTCCGTTTTTCATGAATCTCTAAAAAAAAATTGAAGCACTTCAGAACATGTGATTTTCAGGGCATTAAGAGATGATATAGGACTATCAAAAAACAAACACAAAAGGGGAAAAGTTTATTTTTCACCATTTACCAAACTATCTTTAATCTATAAGAGACACAACTTAATTTTAATATAACACACATTCTCCATAGACCCCAGCCCTGCAGAATCAGGGCGTATGTCGGATCTCAATTATAAATATTCTTGAAAAATTATCTGAATATAATTTTGGAATTAAAAGATTCATAGAAAGATTTGTGAGTAAATAATATTACTAAGGCTTATTGTATTATTGGTAAGACCATCAAATACTGTCTGGTGTATTTACTGATGACATTTAATTTTATGATCACTATACCTTATCACCGCTGCATTAACATGACATACAAACTGTGTGGTACTGATTATTACGTTTAACAAAAAAAAATCCCAATTATTGAAATTCAAATGCATCAAAATTCAGTGCCCCTAAATCACAATGCAAAATTGTATTCACCATGGTAACCATTTGCAATGCCATGCAGAAACCTGAAATCTAATAATATCTACATGGTATATTATAGACACTGTTTGACATTGTGCAGATCCAAATAAAAAATGTCAAACTTTGATATCTGAGCTACATATGCCAGTGCTTGAACGGACAAATTAATACTCTAGAACACAAAACTTTGGAAAGTTATGTTGCTACAAGCAAGGTATGTACATTGTGAATTAGGTATCAGGCCAACTCTTAATTGCAATACAGGCAGCATAGGAAATACACTGGGGCTCAGGGCAATTTAGCCCCTAAAATTAACAAATATAGCCCCCTAAAATCACAAAACAGCCCTCAATTTTCATCATAGGGTTCAATGTATAACATACTAAAACCACCAAATCAGGCTGAAAGTAGTCCCGAAAAATAAAGTCTTATTTTCTGCCCTGAGTACAGTAATCTATGAGGGAAATGGGCAAGGCAAAACTTGGTACTCAAAGATTATCACCTTTTTTAAGGTACCAAATCATAATTTTGAATTACAGTTTTTCAAGGCTTTATTTTTGGGATTATATAACTTGGATTTTTAAACTGAAAACATTGTTAAATGATGCATTTAATCAATGGAATACTGCCATACATATCAATGGACTGGTATCCTATTAACTGAAACTTTTATAGTTGAGTGAAGTCAAATACAGTAAAACCTGTCTATAGTGGTCACCAAAGGGAAACAAAAATTGTGGCCTTAATAGACAGGTGGCTGCTATAGACAGGTTCTTTGACACATGAGTTGTCTCCAGGGGAATCGTTTTAGTGGCCACTATAGTCAGGTTGGCTGTTATAGAGAGGTGCCTGCTAAGAAATGTTTGACCGCTTTTCAATTAGTTTTAAAGAGAATGAATGGTGACAGATACATGCAGTTATTGCTATGCCTACAAAAGACCAGTGAACAAGATGCAAATTATGTTTCATGTCAACATCCATTTTTTTCATTTCTTGGCTATCAGAATGCTGATTTAAAGATAAGCATCTACAGCAAGAGTCTATTCTGTGAAATCTTCCCACTTTCTGAGAAGCAAATTCTCTGTGCTTTGAGTACCATCAAATGACATCAAGATGGGACTTAGTAATTTTGTCAAAATGCTATCATTTTATCCATTTATCAGAATTGTGCTTAAAAACTGTATCTATTCAAACTCCTTGATTAATTGCTTAATCAGTTAATTTATTTATTCATTAAATGATATATTTTTTTTGCTATCATTGTTCTGGTTTTGGTGAAAAAAAATCAGAGTAAAAAAAACAAATTTGAAGGTATATTCCTTTAATAATAAAGCTTACCTACTCTCGAGCCACATAATTAGGTATGGGCTGAACAAATATCACTTTGCATAAAAAGACAGTTAATAAACTGGGCATTCTCCTGTTGCTAATGATGTCAATGATTTGTTCGGCTACGACTAGATAATGCAACCAGGCTCCATGCTTCACTCCATCTCACCTATGATGGGCCTTGTGCGCTTTTTTCTTGCGATGGCGGTCTTTGTGATCTGCAAAGTGTTGGCAAATTTAAACCCTCTCGTGTGTTCTTTTACCTATATCATTTACGTCTTCATTTTTTCCGCAGTTTTAAAGTTGACTTTCATAAAATCCAGGATTCTTATTGAATTCACAGTTTTAGCAAAATAGGGATACTTCTTTCATGCACAGTAGTGAGTGACTTGCTTTACTCGTATTGAGGAGGTATAAGTATATCCCTATTTCAATTGATGTAAGTTCTGATCCATCCAGGTAAATTGCAATGAACAATAATATAAATAAGGTGAATATATCCTTATTTGTTGTCTTGATTGCACTTATTGTAGATGATAAAGAAAGAGTTAAATAGTTATACTAAATACACTTCTGGTACATTAACCCCCCCCCCCCCACCAACCTAATTAATCACTATCACATGAAAGCATCAACTTAATATATTTACGATGTCAGAGAGAATGTTTGGGTTTGAATTTACAATGGCAACGGCAATAAATATTCAGGAAGTAAATTTACTCAGTAGCTTTATTTCAACCCAGTTTGGATAGAACTGCTGAAAGATAAAACGATACAATGTAAGTTTGTCATTACAATGCAAAAACATAACAGGCTATGATGTCAAATACCAATACAAGTTTTTAATGTCACATTCAATTCTATACCAAAACTGGATATTTGTGATGAGAATGTATACGGTGACACTGTGATGAATTTACAAGAACAATACTTGTAAAGGTAAAACATAGATTTGAGAAATTCTCAAAAATTACCTCTCACTCCAGGCAGTAAATCCCTAACATAATGAAAGAATATTATACCAAGGAATGTTTGTGGATGTACGGACTTGCTGAAAATTGCATTGTTTCTGATTACTTATAAATCAAAATTATGAAAACAGTTTTGTAGGGGCAGAGATTTTCATTCTGATTGGTTAACGTTGTCCTATATATTCAATTCTGTAGTTCTTTTTCAGCATGATGGTTCCTGTGGAGATTTTGTTATGAAAATGGAGTGTTCTGTTATTCTCAGTCACTCTGTTCTGTACTAAAGGGTCATTTTCAGAATACCAAGTAATAATGGTTTTACAGCAATTTCTGAGATTTTTCAAAAACTACATTTCACCTTTACGGAAGAAAATCATCTAATAAATATATCCCGCCAGGGTTATAGCTACGGCGGTCGGCGCCGGTCGGTAGTAGCCGGCACAAACCGAAGCCGACCGGCACTGAGCTGAATTTATTAGTCCTCCGACCGGCACAGAAAAGCATTAAAATGACTGTAAAATGTTTTAAATCTCTATACATAAATAGTGTATTTTGAGCTTTTAACATCACTGCATTTCAGCGAAGATGTATTTTGTAAAATAAATGCTTTCAAATGCTTTTTTCTATGTGGAAACCCAGGAGCACTACGCTCGCTTTGCTCGCTCCGCTTGCGTAAATCCTTCCTACGGCCGGCACAGAAATCTTTCTAGCTATAACCCTGTATCCCACATATATACTTATTTACAAGGTAAAGAGCCCGATGTATTAATTTTACATGCTTACCTGGTGGGGGTGCAGGAGTGGCTGGTGGTGATGGTACATGACCTATAAATACGAAAAAGGCATCATACAAATCAGGAAAAGGTGAAAAGGTAACAATCATCATAGTTTACAGTGTTGGATTACTGTTTAAAACACTCTGACAAAATATATCCTTACAGATCACTGGACCATATCAATGTCCTGCACTAAATGTGCCTGCCTCGATTTCCTGTGGAGCACTCCCAGTTCAGCTAATTGTCCCCGCCGAACGAAGTTCATGAGGAGACTATGAAACAGGCACCGTACATGTGTGTGTCTGTGTGTCTGTGTGTGCTCGAAATATTAAAATTTGCTTCTCTGTCATTCTAGGCCAATTCTAATTCTAAATGCTCTGACTGATGAAGATAAGTGAGGACTTCCTATCTTCTACACAGAACTGCATAATCATTAATTATGAAATTGATTATGAAATTAAAATCATTGATTAGAATCATTGATCATTTTATTCTAAATGCTCTGACTGATGAAGATAGGTGAGGGCTTCCGAACTTCTACACAGAACTGCATAAATCATTAATTATGAAATTGATTATGAAATTAAAATCATTGATTATGAAGAAATTTATGTAAATTTCTTCAAAAACACTTAAAATGCTACTTCTCCTACATTTCACAGTGGATTTTGATTCTTTTTGGTTTATCTGATAGGGCTTGGTGGGGGTTTTAAAACTTCTACACAGAATTCTGAAATTCAATAATTACCCAAATTCCTGCGAATTTATTTAAACAACATTTATGCCATTCCACAGATCTACACTTTCAGCGGGGACATATATTACGCACCAATTTACTGATTCACTTGTTTGCTTACAATTGGATTGATTGATTGATTGATTGATTTTTGCTATGATGGTATCCATTTATAAGACTCCTGGGTGGAGGAGTTTTAAATGTTTTACCAAACGGCGCAAATACCTCAAAAGGTTTTGAACTATTCTAGAATCAAGTAAACTTACAAGGACTCTACTGTGAAAATTTTGTAAAGTTGACTCATTTCAAAAAAATTTCCATCGGTGTACCTTGTGACAGACAAATTTGCTGTGTAGTTCTCTATGGGATTAATTTCTCTCAGGGTTCAAGAAAAATAAAGTGCTGGTATGTTCATGCTAGATACTCCTTAAGTAAACAAATTCAAGATAAATCTTTCCAGCCAGCTGGTGTATGTTGGTATATCTTTCAACAAGTTTGGTTCGAGAGGCATCTTTTATTTCGCCCAATCATGTCAGTGCCCTTCAAGACTTTCTTAACTCAAAACGTTAGGAGCTAAGGAAGGACAATTTTCAGAAAGCTACGTCCTGAAATAAAAAGTTCTTAAACATTCTGTGCTCACCATTAGTGGGTTGTGTACCGTTGGGAGTGGTGGGGGTCTGGGGGGCACTGTCCTCTCCGATGTTCTGCTCCGACATCCTCTTCTTCATCTGGGCCTTCTTTCGTCTCCTCTTCTCTTCGTCCGAACTGTGATGGGCGTGGGCCTTGGACAGCCTCCGGAAGGATGAAACCTGAGGAATGAATAAACAATACAAGAAACATGAGAAAAGAAAACAATAGTGATTTCAGATACTAGTGCTGGGCGATATATTTTGATATTATCAAAATTATTCGATGTTGAAAAAATATCAAATACTCGCTAATGAACTCATGATTATTTTTAAGTATCGCGGGAGGTACGATATGGCCCTCAATATCATTGATTATGAAAATCTCATGGGGTAAATGCATGCACTGCAGTGGGAGGGACCAAGAAATCCCCATAGCTATGAATACTTTACACACGAGTGCTGCTGCCTATAATCATATACATGTAGGTAGAAACAGGGAGGTGGGAATAGAAGAGAGACCTCCATGCTGTTCAGCTATCAAACTCGTGGTATCATAGTGCATTTGGTGTAATTATCAAAAAATAGAACAACTCTGTCAACACACTGCCCACCAAGAATGCTATTTATAAACAATTGGCACCATGAATCTTCTGATCTAGTTACAAGAGGGTCCACACAAAGCAACATAATTGTTTTGGCCACGTTTTGAAACCACCCCTACAGGGTGCACTGTCAATCTAAGCCTGAAATAGATTATCTTATTCATCACAAATCTGTTTTTCAACTTAGGCGATATATTGTGTTATCAACAATATTTTACTCATGATAATCGAATGAGGTTTAGACCAAATATCGCCAGCTCTATCAGATATCACAGGATGTATCTAAATCTTACTTTACGGGTCCAAAACAAAGCTTGTGTTCTTAATATGCACACCTATAAATGAATTCATGAGTGATATTTAAAGCTAAAATCATTCTTAAAATTCACATAAAGCTTCAACCTTCTCAAAGCCTAGGGGCAGAGTAAAGTTTTATGAAGACCATCACAAAATAAGTTAAAATAGTACAAAGTGTACTTATAAAATGGTTTGTGATTGGCTGAATTGTTTCACATGATATTTGTTGTTTGCGTCAAAGTGCACAACCGTGCCCTATAACTATTTCTGCACAGGGAATGAACAGGCCACAAGAGCAGGCAAGCCAAAGATTAATGCCCAGTTATATCTAGAGATACTGCATTCTTTTTACCTTTGCTTTGGTTTTTCAAACGATAATTTCTCTAAAGAAGAGTAGGTGCAACTTTTGAGATGTGTGTTTGGTGTGACGACCAATGCTTGCACTATATATCATTAATATGAAGCGGGACTTTAATTTCAGGAGATACGAAATGGAGAAACACTATAGCTGTTGATACGATCTCACTGCACACTCAACACGTAATATTACGTGATGATACACAAGTGCATTTTGGGGTCATTGACTGCCACTTGTGCTGCTCCAAGTTCCATACAGGGTTCAGATGGTCATGGTCTACAAAATTATGCTAAAAAAATAACGTTATAAATACACTAAATCACTTTACCACTTTATTTACTTTAACAAATGGTGCATGTCATATCGTGCACTATCCTAGACAATATGAACTCCAAATGCATGCAGCTCTTTTTCAGCTCGGAATTTGGCCTCATTGAAATAAAACCGCGCTTGTGATGATTATGTATTTGCCGTGCATATATTCTAGTACAGCGCACCTTACATCATGCAATATTTACATAACATAATGCATTTTTAATTCAACAAACCATGCCGCTATGAATACGGGAAAACTTGCTTAATCTGTTGGAGATTAAGAGCAATCTCTATGGAGAATGCGTCGCGTATTGAAATTAATTCGCCTCTAAGGGGTTCATTTACAAAAAAATTGGTTAGAGTACTGATATTGTCTCGGATGTGTCCCAAGGGCCAAAAACCACTGAGCAAAAGAGATCAGTCTCAGATCTGATGACCAGTTTAGCCGCTATACGCAGGTTTGACTGTACTTCTGGGGTCAAACTGCAACGTAATTAGTGTGAAATCTGAATCCTACCACTCGTGCG
>JZLH01S0057863.1:4647-14647 GCA_001188425.1 Eucidaris tribuloides | reverse complement strand
GAAGAGTACGACGGTGATTCTACATTCTGATGCCATTATTGATTGGCAACTGCTAATACTATATAATACCATTACTTCTACTAATAATTCAACTACTACTACTACTGCTAATACTAACACTAACACTAAAACTACTACTACTACTAAGACTAATACTACTACTAATACTAATACTTATACTACCACCACAATTTGATATTACTACATGTATTTAAGGCTCGAACAAAGTAAAGGTTCTGGGAGCACCATGAAACAACCAGCTTTGACCGGATAGCTTGTCATATTGATTATTACCATGAAACATTCAGCTGGGACCTGATCATCCCCTGATCATTCTTTGTTGTATTGATTTGCAATGCAGAAAATGGTAATGGTGATGGTGATGGTGATGGTGATGGTGATGGTGATGGTGATGGTGATGGTGATGGTGATGGTGATGGTGATGGTGATGTGATGGTGATGTGATGGTGATGGTGATGGTGATGGTGATGGTGATGATGATAGCAGTGGTGATGGTGATGGTGAAGGAGATGGTGATGATGATAGTGATGGTGATGGTGATGGTGATGGTGATGGTGATGGTGATGGTGATGGTGATGGTGATGGTGATGGTGTTGATGGCAATGGTGATGGTGATGGTGAAGGTGAAGATGATGGTAAAGGTAATGGTGATGGTGTTAGTAATGGTGATGATGATGTTAATGGTAATGATGGCAATGGTAATAGTAATGATGGTGATAGTGATGGTGATGGTGAATGTGATGGTGATGGTGATGGGGATGGTGATAGTAATGGTGATGGTGATGTGATGGTGATGGTGATGGTGATGGTGATGGTGATGGTGATGGTGATGGTGATGGTAATGGTGATGGTGATGGTGATGGTAATGGTGATGGTGATGGTGGTGACGATGATGGTGATGACGAAGACGACGATGGTGATTCTACATTCTGATGCCATTATTGATTGGCTACTGCTAATACTATACTACTACCGTTACTTCTACTAATAATTCAACTACTAATACTACTAATAATACTAATACCACCACCACAACTTAATATTAATACATGTATTTAACGCTCGAACAAAGTAAAGGTTCTGGGAGCACCATGAAGAAACAGCTTTGACCGGATCGTTTGTCATATTGATTTGTGTCATGAAACAGTCAGCTGGGACCTGATCATCCCTAGAAGACCACCGCACACTACACGATTTTCCGTCGCATGACTGACCGACTTGGATCCGAAATAAAAAAAAAAAAGCTTATATTTCGTACACGCTGATTTATTTCAGATCCAAACCGGTTAGTCGTGCGACGGAAAATCGCCTAGTGTGCGGTGGCCTTTAGTATTCCTCTTTGTTGCATCAATTTGCAACGCAGAAAATTCTGTTACATAGGTGACCTTTTTTGTCGGATCAACTTTCCACTTGTACGATAGAACCTTCTTTTTTCGGACTCGATGCCCCCTTTCCTTTTCCCCATTTTCCTTTTTCTATTTGTTTTAAGTTGCTCGTTACACCGAGGTTGGAATCCCCCTTCAAAAAATTGTACATGTATTTTCATAACATACTGACGCCAATTTTGAGTGGAAAAGCCTGTATAGATCTGTCAAAGTTTTTTACACGTACTATGCCCAGAGAAATAGCCACATTATTTGTTTTCACCTATTCATTATTATTTCTGTTACGATAGTTCATTTTTTTTTTAATTCTGTATTTTTATTTTCGTTTTCTATATAGATTTTAAGAAACTAATGCCTCCAGACACCAGGTATGTCACCATCATCCGTAAGTCCTCGAGTCAGTTCCAAAGTATGTACAACTACTTTGGCCTGAAAACTCAATTCAAGGTGACCCTTGAGGAGTTCTCACGGAAACCCAAATTCTACTACGAGAAATATGGTTTCGACAAATACCAGAGACACAATGGAAAGGACCCCATGTTATTCGATTTAGGAATACGCAAGGAGAGTCTCTACGATCAAGAAAAAGTGGACCAATACATCCAATTTTTGGACTCGAAGTTCAGTCTTGTTGTAATCACGGAATACTTCTTTGAATCGCTGATTTTGCTCAAAGAGCTTATGTGTTGGGACATGCGGACCGTCGTCCATCTGAACGATAAAATTAGGGTATCGCTTAACAAGAGAGGAGATGTCTTTAAGACGCCAAATGATGGAAAGGCGCCCGGAAAGACGCCGTACGATTCTTCGCTTGGGTCAGAAACCTTGGCAAATCGGCTGGATGCCTGGAACGTGGGAGACGTCAAACTTTACGATCACTTCAATAAAACGCTTTGGAAGAAGATCGACACGTTTGGAAGGACAAGAATGGAGAAGGAGGTCGCGAAACTGAAAAGATTATGCACGAGATTTCGAAACGAATGTATGAGTGGGACTAAGGTCCGAGACATCTCTCGTTTTACTATGCAGGGGACCGGGCTTCAGGAATACGTCGTCCGGAAAAGCAAAGCCCAGAATATGACGTGTCTCCGATTGGGTTGGATACCAAAAACGTTTCTTTCTCATCTCCGGGAAAAACACAAAGACCAAGAGTGGCGGAATGTATTTAAGAATCCGATGCCGAAGCTGAAAAAGGTCACTTGATTTCCGACAGAAAACAATAACTGTAATATCAGCATTATAATCGGCATCTCTTGTAGTTGCACACGCATTACATTGTGTAGACTACTTGTGAAGCAATCCCGCGAGCGAAGAGTTTTGGGACAATCCGAACGGCACTATGTGTACTCGCCATTTAAACTTCACAATATGGTTTTAAATGAAGTTCCTTGTTTATTTGATCTCGTTTGATATTTTCATTAAATTTTGGCTATTTGCTTTTTCGTTTGCCTGAAAAACCTGGCCATGACTGCCATCATTGACGTCATAACCCGTGGGAGAGGTGGGCACTCGTGAACTCTGCCACCCCCCCCCCCACTTGCACAGTAATTAATAATACAGGATATGTTTCCATAAGACAGGAGTAAGTATTCCGAGAAAAGTGCACCTAATATTTCTACATATACATATTTTTCAATTTATGAAATTTTGAACCAATTGCACATGCCTTAGGTGAAGAAATAATTTGTATTTATTCACTAATAAAGTTGAAAGTATTCCACATACGCATTCAGAAATGTGTTTTGTTTTTTTTACCTAGTATGAGAATCGCATAAAGTCAAGCAACCACCTTCATTCGTGAAGAACATACCGCCACAACACTGACCAAGGAGGTACACTGCACCCCCCCCCTCCCATGACAAAAGGGCATAACTGACATTTTTTTCCTTCAAAATTGAGTTATATAGTGTAAGGAACTCAGTACATCATGTTAAACATACAGAACAAAAACTAGAAGTGTCCCTTTGTTTCATAATCCGCTTGTTAAAAGGACACTGAATACAGTTTGCTCAATATCTCCAAACCACCAAAATGCCAGTTATGCCATTCTGTCGGGGGGGGGGGAGCAGTACAGTAAATGTATAAACAAACATGACTTATTTAAACAGCTGTTAGGTTTCTTGGGACCTACAACAAATTCTTCAGGTGCTTTGTTGTTTTTGACGTTCAATTTTGCAAGCCACATCATAACACGATTGCATATTCTTGAATATGAATGTGAATAACCCATGGGAGGTGTTAACCACATAATGACATCGAATGTCAGTTTGAATAAGAATGATTTGTATCGTAGTTCATTCTATTTCACTTGAAACTGCATGATCTGGATGACAATTGGAATGCAAAACGTGAGAAAAATGATTGGAAAAACGTATATTTTGTACATGATCGCGCAAGTGAAAAGCACCTTCTTTGGCAATACTCTTACGACAGCCCGACAGGAAGATTACATCAACGTCAAGGGCACAGTCTTAGCTTTGAAATGCCGTTTGTTCAATTTGCTTATAATCTTGATATATGTCACAACAAAAGGGGATAAAATCACAATTTTGCCGCTTTTACTACAGGCAATGATAGCATTAATCCCTCTTACGCAGTAAAAGTGGCACAATTGTGATTTCACCCTTTCGTCGTTAAGTAAACATATCTCGACATTAAACAAACAAATTGAACAGAACAAAAGGCATCTGAAAGCTAAGTCTATGTCCTTGACGTTGAGGTAAGCATCACGTCACAAAAGTATTTTCTAATTGCCAAAGAGAGCGGGGCGCTTTTAAATACACATTTTTTTTTTTTTTTAGACTACACTGTACATGCTTAGAAATCTGACAGCTGTTCATTCATGACAAACGCAACAAATTAAACAAGCAGAAACAAGCGTGATCATACTGGTGTAGGTTTGTATCAAAACTTTTTAATAATACTCTTCTCAACAATGAACCTCATTTTTATACAAGAAAATACCTCTCAAACATTAATTCTTTGAAATAGCTACTTTCAAATTATTTAAATTCAATGTGACCTCAAGTTCTGGGAGGCAAAATACGTTCACAGATCAATAGGCCTAATGACTCACATTCACAAATATTAAATTACTCACCTGGCATATTAATATCACCCATGCATCGACCACTCACTCCCCATACACAAACTCGCAGCACATTATACTTGACATAAAAATTATTTCGCTAGTCTTACTGAACTATACATTGTTTTAAAACTATGTATATACATATAGGCTAGAATATGAAGACTGAAGAATAATTATTGACAGTTTAAACCACTAAAGCTAACACACTCGCACATCCTCACAAAGGGATTTGGGTCCCCACAATTTCAATAATGCCAAGTAGTTGGTTGTGTTTTCCAGCACTGGGACTCAGAAGTTCACGAAAAACTGCCTCCACACACTTGCACCAGCGACATATTGGGCATTAACGCAATAATTCAAGTACACTTTGAAGCAATCGACACGACATGCAGTGCAAATTTCTTAATATGTTTGCATTTTGGAAATGATTATTTTTAAACAATATTGCAACTTGTCATCGGAGTATGCATTACACTGCAGTGTTTAATTGTTTTTTTTTTTTTTTTTTTTTTAGTAATTACATTAATCTCAGAGATAAAACATATTATCTCAATTTTTACCCGACGACATCACCTACAGTCAATTTCATGGTGTTAATGGAGTGAGACAATGTTGAAATTTGGTGTTATAATTATGCTCACAATGATTACGATGATTTATGATCTCTTACAGTTATCATCATTATCACTTTTATTTTTTTCATCATCATCATAAAAAAAATCATCATTTTAAACCAGTATTTCCTTCAGTTTCCCATCCAAGGTAGTAATGTTGGTGAGATCAGATGATAATGACGATAATTATCAGAATGATGAGGAGTAGGAGAAAAATGGTGATGATGCCAAAGACGAATTTATATAAAATCATTGTCAAAATACAAGGAGAAATAAATATGCAAATATTTTGGGATGGACACATTTTTTATACAAGATTGGGAACAGTGTGTTCTAACGATACCAGGTTATTATTCTGAAGGCTCGTTTTTCTGATGAATCATTATTCCGAAAGAACAAATGCTACGCAATTCAATTTGAATAAATGAAGCCTATCTCATTTTCAGATAAACGAGCCCTCAAATACGGATTTATTCAGAATTACGACCTTCAGAAGAACGAGCCCCATCCGTATGAACACAAATGCCTACAAGTCAACCCTATATTTTTAAAATAAGCCATTCATATTTGTGCAAATTAGACTGATCTATGCATTCACTTTGGTCATAAAGTGTTTAATGTGTTCAGATGAAAATAATATACACATCTGTAGGTATAATAATACATAACAAATATCATGGAATACAGTTTCAATATATGCAAACAATTACAATCTGTGAATTTAAACAACATAATTGAATGCAGTTTTCCATATATTTCCATCAAAAGTAGTGGTTAAATTTCTGTGCAATGCCCAGCAATAGCACAGTATCTATTTGTACTGATTTTAAGAATATATTAAGTCTCTATGTCACTGCACTGAAAATCAAATTTATTGACACAGATATAAATATGTATTTGGTTAATATAAGGGTATATTATGCACTTAAATCAAGGATTTCAAGGTGAGGGTTATAGCCAGTGTCCAAGCAAAAATCATTCCAGCCTGACTCTAGTTAGTGTAAAAGTTGGTATACATTTCAAATTATTTGGTTCTTGAGGTATTTTGGATATCCCCTCCCACCCCCCCCCCCCCCAAAAAAATGTGTAAGGTGTGATACATGTACTTTACACTTTAACTCAGTTATTCTTTGAAGGTGTTCTTCTGTACTCTATTATTTGGTATAAACTCTAGGTAAAATGAATCCATCTATTTTCTATATCCTGAATTTCTATCAAATTCATCACTGATCTAACCTCAAGGACTATTAAAGGAAGAAGGAGCCAGCAACTAACAGGCATAAGTTAAAGCCATTGGCTAACATTTAGCACAGTTTAAAACATGAGTGTCCCAGGGGCGAGCACATAATACACCCGCCTGTAACGCGGAAAACGAAAACGTCACTGTGACCTTGACCTTTGACCTTTCAACCTCAAAATCAATAGGCTTCCTGGGATCCATGCTAGTATCATACACACCAAATTTTATGAGCCTGGGTTAAGTTAAACTGAAGTTATCGCATTTACAAGGACTTCATATGGGTAAGATGAAAACATGTCACTGTGACCTTGACCTTTGACCTTTCGACCTCAAAATCAATAGGCTTCCTGGGATCCATGCTAGTATCATCCACACCAAATTATATGAGCCTAGGTTAAGTTAAACTGAAGTGATATCGCGCTGTTTACCAAGGACTTCACACGGGTCAAAGATAAAACATGTCAACTAGTGACCTTGGACCTTGACCTTTCGAGCCTCTAAAATCAAAAATTAGGCTTCCTGCGATCCATCTAGTATCATACACAACAACATTATATGAGGCTAGAGTTGAAGTTTAAACTGAAGTTTAACATACGGCGTGTACAAGGAAAAGTTAACGGACGGACGGACGGAGCGAGATCGGACACCGAGCGTGATACCATGATACGTTCCCGTAGCCGGGCCCGTAGTAAAAAAAATTGAGCTACTATGATCCTCCATGCTCCAAGTGTCCTTTGATAAGGTCTAAAATGAAGTCCTGTATAAAATTGCCAGTTAAACCAATCATTAAGTGACTTCTAAAAAGTGAAAATCATTGAGCGCCGTCGCAATTCTGTTTATCTCCATCAGACTGCTGTGTAGTGGATTTTCCTATGCAGCTGAGAATAAATTCATGTGCTGATTTTGACTGTACTATATTTTACGAATGACAGCATAACCTCTCTAAATTTTGTGTTCTAGGGTGTTTATTTGTCCATCCCAAACACTACCAGATCTGTCAGATACAAGTTTGGCCAATTTTTACGAAATTAAGAGCTTCCAAGATGTTATATTAGTCGTCTTTAAGGACACCACTAGAGGGGGAGTTCGACTGCGCGGCAGTCGATGGGGTATGCTCCGCAGTCCGATCGCAACATTGAGTAATTTGAAAAGCTTCAGTTACCATGGTAAAGCCAAGACCCAATTAGATGAATAAGTCTAAAGCCGCACTGTGTATCCGCTCAATGACGCAAGTTACAGTAAATTCCGAATCAAGCAGAGTTGTTAAATTATCAGGCGACATTATGGACTTTAATTTCGGAGCAGGAGGGCCTTGTGACCTTTGACCCTCTGACCTTCAACTCCAAAATACGAATTAACAGTAAATTGGTGCCTTAACAAGATACGTTCTCGCCAACGTTTACATCAATAATCGGAAAAGTTCAAGTTATCCACAGTCTGACTCCAAATCAGACATATTTAAAGCGGCCCGGTGACCTTATGCAGCTCTCATAAATTCTCTCATCCCGTTTATTGGTGCCTCATAATAACACTTCTCCACCCGCCAAATAACATTTATATAATCTGACAGGCTGTTCTCAAGTTTATCACGGTAACTTGGAGCCCAGAGATCCAGACATAATTTTTACGGCCGGTGACCGTGTGACCTTTGACCTTTATCAGCGCAAAATCTTTAATCAGTTCATGGTGCCCCTGTTCATTATACATCTTCACTCCAAGTTCACATGACATCCGACAGCCCGCCGTCTTTAAGTTATGCGCCGGTAACGAGCCCAATCAGACATATTTAGGCGGTGACCTTTGACCTTTGACCTTTCAGGATCCCCAAAATCTAATGCAGGTTTCCTTGGTGCCTCTCATTATACATACAATCACAGCAAGTTACATGACAATCCGACAGCCACTCATCATAGTTAATCGTGTAACGAGCCCAAATCAGACATATTTAAGGCCCGGTGACCTGTGAACCTTTGACAGCTTTCACTCCGAAAATCTAATCAGTTCATTGGTGGCTCAATATTCATTACTTGGTCCTAGTTACATCAAACTCCGATGGGGGTTCTCACAGTTCATCGCGGTAATGAGGCCCCGCAACTCAGATCTATTTAAGGCCGCGGTGACCTTTGCTTTGACCTTTCAGCCTAAAATCTAATCAGTTCATTGGTGCCTCATGTTTTTCATAGCTTCAACTCCAATATATAAACATGACACTCCCTCCGACCAGCCGCTGTCCAAGTTCTCGCGGTAACGACCTCCACAATCAGACATATTTTAAGGCCGGTGGACCTTTGACCTTTGACCTTTTCAGCCAAAAATCAATCAGTTCATTGGTGCCTTCCTGTTACATACTTCACCTCAACATTACATGACAATCCGAGCCCAGCTCCTGTCAAGTTATCGCGGTAGACGAGCACGCCAAATCAGACATATTTAAGGCCCGGTTGACCTTGACCTTGACCTTTGTCAGCTCCAATACATCTAGATCAGTTCATTGGTGCTCATAAGTACACGTACTTGGTCCTAGTTACATCACTATCATCCAATCGGTTCTCAAGTTATCGCGGTACAGCGATCCGGTAAACCGGAGCGGACGTGAAACGGCCGGACGGACGGACGCATGACGGGACGGACAACCCGAAAACATGATGCCTCCGGCAACTTCGTTGCGGAGGCATAAAAATTACATTGTGAGAATTATGGCACATGGTGATAAAGACAGCCTAAATAAGGGGTACTGTGTGATACCCTCAGCAAGGCCCTATAAATTACGTTAATTTGTGTTTATGTTATGTCTTTGCAAGTTTCATCCCAGGATAAAACTTGCAGAAACAGCTATAGGGGGAGGAGCAAACAGTGCATACATTACCACGGCGCGACTAACACACGTCGGGTGGCATGCATCGGTCATGCATGGTCAGCTCCAGACCAGTGCACGTGCGATTTGATTGGTTGGCAAGAACTCACATTTTTTCTTAACTTATGCCCGATAGTTGCTGGTTTATTCTTCCCTTAAATTAAGGGGACTCTCTGTAGTAATTCATCCAACATTTTCTTCATCTATTTCAAAATATTTGCCTGAATTTGGCTAGGATTCTTTGTAAGGGTTGTACATTGTCTGAGTAATCATTCAGAATGATATTTGCTAAGAAACCAAAGTAAAGTTTATCAAGCTGCATTACTTCATGTACACCCAACAAACATTGGTTTGAAAATTTTACACAAATTACTCACTTTGACATATCTTTAATAACATTCCAATGCAACTACATCTACGTGTCACTATTTTACATCAACAATAAAAAAGTAGAAAATGATGTTTTAAAAATTAAATGTACAAATACATGTACAGTATTACTGTATGCAGCCATCTTTATTGATTTTTTATACAGTGCACTCTTGTTATAAAGAACAAAGATAAAACTAAATTTTATTATAAAGAAGTAGAATCTCCAGTACCGTATCTTGGATTTCCTGTGTATGTACTTAAAGGGAGAAGGCGCCAGCAACTAACAGGCATAAGTTAAGAATAAAAATGACATTGTGAATATTGTGAGAATTATGGTACATGGTGACAAAAACAGCCTAAATAAGGGGTACCGTGTGATACTCACCCTCATCAAGGCCCTATACATTAGTTAATTTGTGTTTA
>JZLH01S0057856.1:21060-35501 GCA_001188425.1 Eucidaris tribuloides | reverse complement strand
CCCCAAATAGCAGAGACGCAGGCATTGGAGTTCCACAGGCATCTCGGTCATGCGGAACCGCCTTCAGGGATGTGTGCAGGATTTTTTTTTGTAGGTTGGGTTCATTATCATATTTTTGGTCGGAAATTATTAAAGGGCACTGTATAACAGTGCTTTCCTGTTTTTAAAAAAAATCTGAGTGCATGTTCCACATGCTACCAGCAGGGCGCAAATCACACAGGAATGCTATTTCATGTGGGGGGGGGGACACAACAATAGCGTGTCCCCCCCCACATGAAAAGCATTCTTGCGTTGATTTGCGCCCATGGCTACAGTTGTTCTTGATCATGGTCTAAAAATGAAGCCTGAAAAAATTGCAGTAAGTGCTTTTAAAAAAGTTAAAAATCCATTGAGAGACCATTCCAGCTTTCCCCATGGACTTCTGTGTTGCAGAATTCCTATCGCCCGATAGGAAATTAATGGCAAATTTGTATCTGCCACATATTGTACTAGTGACAGCATAACTGCTCCAAACTTTTGTGTTCTAAGGTGTTTAATTTGGGGTAAATGTCGCTAGTCATAAGGACCACTATTCATAAGGACCATTTTTCATAAGGGCCGTTATCATAACGTGTAATTTCCTATACTTGAAGGGGTCGCTATTCATAAAGAGCGAAAATAGGGTCATTATTCATAAGACTTATAAGGACCATTATTCATAGGGATGCCACTCATAATATAAAAAAGAGGTTCGCTATTCATAATCGAAGAAAAGGGTCATAACTATAAGGACCGCTATTCATAATAAGTCATAGAGGGTCATTAACATAATAAATCATAAGGTCGCTATTTCATAATACCAAATTGGGCGTTGTTAATCATAAGGCGTCACTACTCATGTTAATCAAAGAAAGAGGGTCGCCTATTATTAATATAAGAAGAGGGTCAGTATCACAAGGTCAATATCCATTAAGTTGTTTCGTTATTCATATCGATAGAAGAGGCGGTCGCTAGTCAATAAGTGGAAGAAGAGGCGTCGCTATTCATAATCAAAGACGAGGGTCAGTTATCAAATCGAAAAGAGGGGCGCTTATTCCATAATCAAAGAAAAGGTCGCTATTCATAATGTATGGGGAAGGCTGTCGTTATTCATAATGGAAAAAGAGTGGTCGCTATTCATAATCGAGTAAGAGGGTTGCTATTCTAATGTATGGAAGCGGTCGTTATTCAATATCACAAAAGAGGGTCGCTTATCATAATCGAAGAAGAGGGTCGCCCTATTATATCGAAGAAGAGGGTCGATTCATAATGCGAAGAGAGGGTCGCCTAGTCATAATCGAAGAAGAGGGGTCGCTAGTCATAATGGAATAAGGAGTCCGTTCGTAGTCATAATCGAGAAGAAGGGTCGCTAGTCATATGGAAGGAAAGGGTCGCTATCATAATCAAAGAAGAGCGGTCGCTAGTCATAATTCAAATAGAGGGTCGCTATCATAATCAACATAAGAGGTTCGGCTATTCATATCGAATAGAGGGCGTCGCTAGTCATCAAATAGAGCGCTCGTTTATCATAATCAAGAGAGCGTTTCGCTATTCATAATCGACCGTATGGAAAGGTCGTTATCAATAATATAAAAGAGGTCGCTAATTCATAATCAAAGAGAGGGTATCGTTATTCATAAATCAAAGGAAAAGGTCGCTAGTCATAATAAATAAGAGGCGTCGCTATTTCATTAATCACAATAAGTAGGTTTCGCTATTCATAATCGAATAAGAGGGGGATCGCTAGTCATAACTAGAAGAAAAGGGTCGCATATCATAATCAAAGAAAGGGTCGCTAGTCATAATCAAATAAGAGCGGTCTGCTATTCATAATCAAATAAGAGGTTCGCTATTCATTATCGAAAAGAGTGGTCGCTTTCATAATCAAAGAGAGCGGTCGCTATTTCATAATGTATGGGAAGGGTCGTTATTCATTATCATTAGAAGAGGGTCGCTTTCATAATTTAAATAGAGGTTCGAACCTATTCATAACCAAAGAAGAGGGTCGCTATTCATTTAATGTATAGCAAGGGTCGTTAATTCATAATCATTAAAAGAGGTCGCCTATTTCATAATCGAAGAGAGGAATCGTATTCATAATGTATGCGGAAGGTCTTTATTCATACATCAAATAAAAAGAGTTCGCTATTCATAATGTATGGGAAGGGTCTTTATTCATAATCAAATAAGAGGTTCGCTATTCATAATGTATGGGGAAGGTCTCTTCTATTCATTAATCAAATAAGAGGTTCGTATTCATATCGGTAAGAGGTTCGCGGCGCCTCTATTCTTTAAATTCATATCGAGTAAGAGGGTCGCCTATTCATAAATCGAAGGAATGAGGGTCGCTATTCACAATCGAGGAGAGCGGTCGCTTATTCTAATCAAATAGGAGGTTCCCATGCATAATTATAAAAGCAGGGTCCGCATAATTCATAAATCGAAAAAGAGGGTCGCTATTCATAATCAAATAAGCAGGTCGCTATTCCATAATCAAAGAGGGTCCTATTCATAATCAAATAAGAGGTTTGCGTATCATAATGTATGGAAGCGTCGTTAATCCATATCGAAAAAAGAGCGGTCGGCTATTCATAATCAAATAGTGAGTTCGCTATTCATAATTATAAAAAGAGGGTCGCTATTCATAATCGAAAAAGAGGGTCGCTCATATCATAATCAAATAGAGGTCGCTATTCACTAATCAAATAATGGAGGGTCGCTATTCATAATCAAATTAGAGGTTCGCTATTCATAATGATATGGGAAGGGTCGTTATCCATAATCGAAAAGAGGGTCGCTTATTCATAATTCAAATAAGAGGGTCGCTATCATAAATCAAATAGATTGTTCGCTATTCATGTATAAGAGGCGGTCGTTATCATAATCATAAAAGAGGGGCGCTATTCATAATCGAAAGAAGAGGGTTCGCTAGTCATAGTTAAATAAGAGTCCTATCATATCAAAATAAGAGGTTCGCTAATAAATCGAGTAAGAGGGTCGTTCATTCATAATGAAAAGAGGGTCGCTATTCATAATCAAACAAGAGGTTCGCTATTCATAAACAAAATAAGGGTTCGCTATGGCATTAATGTATGGGAGAGGTCGTTATTCATAACAAAATAAGAAAGGTTCGGCTATCGGCTACTTCTTTTCACTTACTCATATGGCAGATTTCTCTACACATAACAGTAATTGATAAACACATAATATAATAGCTTATTACACAAGTACCTGTCACATAAAAAATTAGCTTCTAAAAGGTAAATAACACTGATTTCCAAGAACTGTCAACTATCGGTAGTCACAAAAACTCATGCGTACGATACTTAAATCACGTTACATGTATTAGAACTTTGGCTACGAGATTGATATTTACCAAAGATAAAACAAAAATTAATTTATCCTGGAATTTCAAAGCACATATCGGCAGACAAACTACCCTAGGACAATCCCTCCCACGCGCCAACTTTTCCCTCATCCAAAAGGAAGATGCCGATCCAAAGAACTAATTGGGGAAAGGGAGGATATATGGATCACAATCCCTTTTCCTCCTCCCAGAAAGGGTTTTTTGTGTGATAAATCTCATTTTGTAGATTAAGACATCGTCTCTTTGATTATTTAGGCACTGATGAAGTGCTTTTTAATATGCTGGGGAGTACACGCTAGAACTTCTGTTTCACCCATTTTCCACTTCTTTTTTAGCATTGAAATGCGACCTCTCATTCAATTATGAATGCCGACCCTTCTTCGATTAAATAACGACGTTATTTGTTTTTCATGAATTTTTCGACCTTTTTTGGATCGCATTATTAATAGAAAACTATTTTCTTCGATTATGAAAAGCGACCCCATTGTTCCCATTCATGACTTCCGACCCTAATTTTTCAGTTCCCTCTTTTATGATTATAAATAACGACCTCTTCTTCGAGTTATGATTGTTAGCGACCCTCTATTTTATATGAATAACGGACCTCCATACATTATGAAAGCGAACCCCTTATTGATTATGAATAGCGAACCTCTTTTTCCATTATAATAAGCGGACCCCTTGTTCTTTGATTATGATAGCGACCCTCTTTTTCATATATGAATAAGACCCTCTTCTTTGATTATGAATAGCGACCCTTTTCTTTGATTTATGAATAGCGACCCTCTTCTCGATTATGAATAGCGGACCCCACTTTATGATTATGAATAACGACCCTTCCATACATTCATGAATAGCCGACCCTCTTCTTTGATTATGAATAGCGAACCTATGATTTGATTATGAATAGCGACCCTCTTTTATGATTATGAATAACGACCCTTCCATTACATATGAATAACGACCTCTTTTTCCATTCATGATACTACCCCTTTCCATACATTATGAATAGCGACCCTTTTCTTTGATTATGAATAGCGACCTCTTTTCGATTTATGAATAGCGAACCTCTTATTTGATTATGAATAGCGACCCTCTTATTTGATTATGTAATAGCGACCCTCTTTTATTGATTATGATAAGGACCCTTCCATACATTATGAATAACGACCCTCTTTTTTCCATTATGAATAAACGGGACCCTTCCCATACATTATGAATAGCGACCCTTTTCTTTGATTATGATAGCGACCTCTTTTTCGATTTATGAATATCGACCTCTTCTTTGATTATGAATAGCGAACCTTTCTTGATTATGAATATCGACCTCTTACTCCATTATGAAATAGGCGGGACCTCTTTTATGATTATTGAATAACGACCTTCCCATACATTATGAATAAGCGACCTCTTTCTTTGATTTATGATAGCGACCTCTATGTGATTATGAATAGCGACCCTCTTTTATGATTAATTGAATAACGACCCTTCCCTATTCATTATGAATAGCGACCCTCTTCTTTTGATTATGAATAGGCGAACCTCTTATTTGATTATGAATAAGCGACCCCGTCTTTATGATCATGGCAATAAACGACCCTTCCGCATAACATTATGATACGCAACCTCCTTACTCGATTATGAACTAGCGACCTCTTTTTCCATTATCGAATACGACCCTTCCCATACATTATGAATAGCGCCTTTTCTTTTGATTATAATAGCCGCACTCTTTTCGATTTAATGATAATAACGACCCTCTCTTTGATTATGAATTAGCGACCCTTTTCTTCGATCTATGATAGCGACCCTTATGAAATATTGACCTTTATAAAATGCGACCCGCTTCTCTATTAATGAATAGCGGACCCTCTTTATCGATTATGAATAAGCGACCCTTAATGAATGTTGATCTTTATGTATTAGAGCCCTCTTTTCTGTATTATGAATAGGACCCTTATAATTAACGAACCTGATTTGGTATTATGAATTAGTGACCCTTATGACTTATTATGTATATAGCGACCTTCTGTTCTATTATGAATAGCGCCGTCCTTATGGAATATGACCCTTAATGAACTTTGCGACCCTTGATGTCTATTTGAATTAGCTCGTCTTATGATTTAATTTTTTTTAATGAATAGCGGTCCTTATGACTAGCGGGCGGACCCCGTTTATTTGTCATTCAAACACTGGTCAGATATGTCAGATAGCAAAGTTCGACAAATTTTTAAAACATGTCTTTCCACAGTTTATATAGCGTCTTTAACAATGAAATAACAGAAAGATATGACTAAAAATTGTTCCCATCAATTTTTTTTCCATTTAAGACTCACGACTATATGCATTCAGAAAAAAGTGGACCTTTGATTGAAGGAGGGGATCATGCGACGGTTCTGACCTGACCCCCCCCCCCCCCGTTGCATACACCCGTGCAATTTTGTTCACATTTATTATGATGAATGGTTTATCTGCAAGGTTATCAGTCTGAAAACTATTCATTTTCGCCAATAATGTTACTGCTGTCGCTAGTGGAGCTTATACTGAAATCATAAATGATTCATTGAACACATAATATAGTTGAGATATACCATTGGCTGCTTACAAATTAATTGATTTATTTAAAGTTATGCTATTTGTGAACAGAGATCTCTTTAAATGTATCTCATCGGAGTAACTATCGATAGTCACTTAATAGTAGAGGAACAATGTTAAGGTTCAAGCAGAATCCAAAAAGGTATAGTTTACCCTATGTCTGACTATCAGCAAAGTCACTATGACCACAAATGTGGAAAGGTCAACGCACTTTCGGTCAAACTCTTAAATTAACCAAATTGACTGATTTTTCAATGTAAATCTATGTATTCTGGCATGACTAATTCAACTAAACAGCTTAAAACCACCAACAAGGCAATCATAACCTTGAAATTTCACAAATCATGTTTATGTACTTTAACATAGGTTTATACAGCATCTGCCACATGCATCTTGACTTAATACTTAATTTTTGAAATTTCAAGGTTAATATGGCCATATTGGTGGTTTTAAGTTGCTTAGTTGAATTAGTCGTGTTAGAAAACATATATTTGGATATTTAAATCAGTCAATTTGGGTAATTTGAAAATTTGACCTTTGACCGAAAGTGCATTGACCTTTCCACATTTGTGGTCATAGTGACGTAACGGATGGTCAGACATAGGGCAAACTATACCTTTTTGGATTCTGCTTGACAGGACAAGTAATTTGGTGTATAATTTAAACCAATTGGACCATTTTTCAATTTTGACCCGTGTAGAACCCATTTTGACCCCTGCCAAAAATTGCTGACCTTTGGAAGAGGGTTACCCATGCCAGATTTGTTAAGTACCCTTCAGACAATCCAAAACCACTTTCAAACCTTTGTCCCCGTGAAAGTGTCAAAGAACCTTAACATTGTTCCTCTACTATAACCTTTTAAAAATACAGGGAAAATCTATCATCTACATAAAGCAAAAACAAGAAGTTATTCATAGATTTCAGAATGTTCTCAGTACTACTTAACACAATACAGAATAGAATTCATGACGTCAAACTGGTTTGGAAATATATGGGGACATTAACCTGTTGGCTACGGGAACCGGGTGTGGCCTGTGTTAACTCTATGGGATTTTCAGAATCTCGGAGGCAACGGGTTAAGAGCCAAACCATAACTCAGTGTAACTGCAGCTCTTTTATTTATGAAAACAACCAGCTGTAACACGCTGTACCTGGTTCCACCATTATAAACACGTATTTCTAAACCACACTGACGTCACACTAGTCTAGTCCCTGCGTCTGCCCGCACGCTAGCTTTTTGTCTTTATACAATCTACAGTTTACCGGGGGGGGGGGGGCTAGTAACAAGGTATACCCTAAAACTATTTATAATGAATGCATTTGAATACTAGTGTATTAATATAAGAACGACCCAAGTCCATTTTGAAAATCTGTCTTTATTGTCCCATATGAAACCAAAGATGACACTAAAGCATTAGTGTATATTGTTACTAGATATAATTATGTACTAGAAATTTGAACAACTTATAAGTTGTCAACTTTGTTTTCAAATGGGACAATAAATATGAATGCCCAAAGTGGACTTGGGTTGTTCTTATATATATTCATTTCCATATTTGGAATCAACGTGCATATTACTAACACTCGAGTTTATGTTAGCCATGCATGAGTCACAGGTGCGTTGATATGTTGGTGCTTTTGTTAGGCATGCTTGAAGCCACCCAGTATAAAAAAACACCCAAACTAAACAGGTCTTTATTCAAAAGCACTTAGTTTATGGTGTTTATCCAGCGGTGAGAGCAAAACTATTAATTATATTCAAAAGTATGCATAAACAATAAACATCTATTACAGAGGAAATTCGGGATTGTGCAATTCTTACAATTCTTACAAAAATCTTTACTCATTATTTTAAAGGCAGGGAATCTTTTTTTGCACCCCTTCAGTAGCACAACAAAACATCACTCATGTCCCTAGGCTATTCATGAAGGGCATGATTGTATGTCACATCTGAAGATCAGATGCGGAAGGCCAAATATTTAGGGGGGGGGACGGCGAAAGTTCTGGACCCTGGGAACGATGTTTTCATTTTCGCGGCCAAAACTTTTTTCACGGCCAAATCAGCTGCCAAAACGTCGAACGGGGGGGGGGGGGGTCGGAATATTTTCGCGGCCAAAAAAAAAATACCATATCAATTTCTTAACAACAGAAAATGCTCCTCTTTTGCCCAGAGAAATACGATATATTCACTGGTCATGCGAGCGTGTCTATTGTTTACATTCACACGCGAACGCGTAATAATATAGGCTGCGAAGATTTCTGACTGAGAGATAATGGTGTCTGTGATTGGTTTTTGCCAATTCCGCGGGCCTTCTCCTAGCCAATAAAATTTGATTTTTACATTTTTAGAATCCTCGGACTTTCCACTGCAAACATTCATCGTCAATATATTTATAGCGCGCTTTCATTTTATGAAGCGACAAAGTCAGAAAAAAATGAGAAAACGGGATTCTTCCACGAGATTTTTTTTTTACCAAAAAGAAAGTCTCTAGACTCAATTCCGCGTGTCATAACATTGATTTCGGTCACATATTTTGATCTAACCTTAAAGACAAACCTATTATCATAAATCTCCTGTCAATAGTATATAAAGCTTGAAGATTTGTTACAATGGCAAAAAATGTGCCAAAAACGACGGTTTTAGTTCCAGTTTGTGTATCCCCTTAGAGGGGGACAGTCCCCTCTACCTAAAATTTAGGGGGGTGGGGGACAGTAAAATTTAGGAGGGCGGGGGGGGGGACGTGTCCCCCGTCCCCCGCTTCCGCCGCCTATGATTACCTAGAATGCACCAAATATATTTTTTATTTGTCTCATGAACTGAGCGGTTTAAACCCGTCCTTTTCCATGCGATATCGCTAGAACCATTTAACCCTATATTAACTGGGGGGGGGGGGGGTCAATTTGGACCCCCCCCTCGCCGAAGGTGTTTCGCGACCACGCGGGCGCAAATTTTTTCGCCGCGGCGATAGCCGACTTTTTCTTTTCAATTTGCGCATCTTTTGAACTGTTTTCGCGAAATCGGTACGTACCGTTACGACGCTGCGGACTTTTATACATGCATTGTCAACCCAAAATTGCTCAAAACGTGATTTTGTGTACAAAACAATGGGGAACTTGTGTTTTCGCCATTAAATCATAAATGTATGATTATTTTTGCTTTAACTGGTTGAAATGAATGTAATTTTATGCTGTTTGTAATTGCCAAAAGTGTTCCAACAAATTTCCATCGAAAAAACAATTAGAACAAAAGGTCGAAAAAAACAAAGAAATACATAAGAAATTCACAAATACAGAAAATACATGAAGAATTATTCCATTCCGCAAACGCTTTTTGTAGATTTAATTGTTTAGAAATGTCAAATGAAATCTTCACCAAAATTGAGCTTCTATAGCTGTTTGTAGTGAGGTTATAGCCGAAGCAAAAATTTTATTACCTTATTTGCCTTAATTAATTACTTAAAAAATAGAAAAAATATTTTTTTGAAAATTTTACTATACAGTGTGTAAGTTTTTGCAGTCCGGCACTTGCGCACGCAAATCTTTAAGCGGCGTTCGCGGCGATCGGCGGCCGAGATCTCAGGGGGGGGGCTCCGGGGGGGGTACTCAAAATATTTGCTCGACGGGGGTGTGCGCTGGAGTCGAAAAACCGAGCCCTTCTTTAGGGCTCATTTTGCGGAAATTGGTGACCTATTATTAAGTTCTTATTTAGAAACAGTGCGCATTTTTTTAGCATTTTTGGCGATGAAAGAGCGGCGAAAATATCTAGTGTAAATCGTAAAATTTCAAAAATCATGCCATGTTTAAGGATTTTTTCCAAAAAAACGGACCATGTTTAAGGATTTTTGGCGAAAAGTCACCTATTAGAGCGGCACATTACACCCGTTTACCTGTTCAGTAGGCGGACCCCCCCCCCCGGGTGGTGGGGGGGCGTCAAATTGACCCCCCCAGTAAAAACCCGGTCTGAAATAGCCCAGTTAAAATAGGGTTAAACCATTTACCTCATTCCCTGCGTTCCCTTTTTTCTAGTATATCTTTCATTAATGATAATAATTCAGCGTGTAAGACATAGAGTAATACATTATTTACTGTTTCCTGCAAAAAATATTGTGAACTTTATGATTGTATAATACTCTTTCTATGATGTGCATTATTAGCATTTTCAATTTCGAAAGTTGAAATTAAAAATTTTGTATAGTTTACATGTATTCTTTTTGATGTTGGTGTTGTTGGTTCGCCATTCATTCATTCATTCATTCATTCATTCATTCATTCATTCATTCATCCATACATCCATTAATTACTTTCTTTCTTCCTTCCTTCCTTCCTTCCTTTCTTCCTTCATTACCCCCGTCATTGCATACATCATTCACCAAAATTTCACGACTCGATTGTCCGAGCTGGTAATAGAGCAGATCACAGATATATATCTGTGGAGCAGATTTATGCGGACGCCCTCTTGCGTTTCATTCAAGACAATTAACAAGTGGTTGACAATAATAGGATCGGCGCGCTAGCTGAACGAGTTCAGGAAAGAGGACGGGAAATTTGGTTCATTTTTATCACCGCTTCCTCGCTTTCACCGAGTTCCAGCAAGTATGTGAGTCATACTCTACGTAGGTGATTGGAGCCATTACTGCACGCGAATTAATGTCATAAATTCATGGCACAAAATTAGTTTTTGTGCTTTTTGTGGCTGAGCCCATAGCGTACGATATTTCAACCCGTGTATCTTTATTCTTGCGCACTCGAGTCACAAGTATCTTCGCAATGATAAAGCCGTCAATTCAAGCATGACCGAGAAATATAAAGTCACTTGCTGATCAGCAGCAGCTTTCAAGGAATTTACAGGAAGTAGATCAAAATTGGATCTTGAAGACATCAGTCCACAGACAAAATGCCGGAGAAAAACGACGACACTAGTGTCCGGGTTGCCGTGAGGTGAGTTGTAGATTAAGCTACATTACGCATAAAAAAGCAAGAGTGTTTTTGTGTTATTAGAGCGCGAAGGTCTTTAATTTATGGCGGGTGCGGTGCGATCCGGGCTACACAACTTGACGCCGGGTCGCTCCGCCGAGCCACAGACTAGACAGCGAGCTAGCAAGTGCGCAGTGAGCAGCAGATGTTTTTGATGGGTTCAGTGGTTTTTGAATTCATGTTGACATAGAATGTAATGTCGCCGAAGCTGAGCCGCAAAAGGCGAAGCAATGCCAATAGAAACGTGCAGTGTTGCGATACAATGCTTAATTGCTGACAAGCACCATCCACTGCTGGCACGGCAATTGCTGCACTTTTGAACATTGTTGCAGCCTTAGTGTTGAAAAATTGTCAAACTAGCTTTGCTGTTCTGAAAATCTGGCACTGTTTGGATGGCACGAATAAACGCTTATGCTGTCACTCGTAAATATGTTAGATAGAATCTACTGTAGATCAAATCTGGCACATTTAGACATTAATTATATTCAGCTGATAGAAAATTATGCTAACACAGCAGTCTATGGAGGAAAATGGATGGTCTCTGCAATGATTTCACTTTTTATGTTTTAATGATGGTTTGAACCTTGCCAAATTCTTTTTCAAGACTATTTTTTAGCCGTATCAGAACACGGGTAATAGCATGGGGAATTATGAAGTCAGATTTTTAAAAACTGAAACATTGTTAATGCTAACACATTCCTCGCTTGTTATGGCACATCAAACTGTGTCATTTGATGAGTATCCTGGATTATGTTGTCGGTGGGGGGGGGGGGCAGTGTCATTACAAGTGTACACCATGCCGTGTGTTGAAAAAACAAGTAAAAAGGGTTCGTTTTTCATGGTTCGGGCGAATGTACAGTGTACTTGCTACTTTGAAAAAGGGTATCAACATCTGCCAATATCAGAAAAAAGGGTAGTGCCTGATAGGCCTACTTTTGATAGAATGTACTTTAAAAAGGTACTTTCAGACGTTGAATTATATTCTGAGATCGAACAGATCACTAGTAATTTCTTGTTTAGGGTCCATTGTTGAAGTCCATACACGGTATGATGAGGTGTACACCTTGTAATGACACCGGCGCCCCCCCGCCCCCCCCACAGGATTTTGTGCACTCAAGAACACTTCAGTTACATCAGCAGTTTAACCCTATGGAATCTCGGTTAGAACTTTGAATGATTCTTACTCACATTCTAAAACAGGCAGTCACATCGAGTCACCGTAGTCGGACATGCGTTGGACCAGATATCTGTTTGTGTTCTCGTCAACGGGTTAAAGGCATTGTATAACAACTGTTTTCCAGTTAGAAGAAATCTGAGCTACATGATTTCCCATGCTACTAGCTGCTTCTTGATACAGTCTAAAAAAAAATGAAGCCCTTGAAAAATTGCACGTGTAAACAATCATTAAGTGCTTTAATGAAGAAATAGGTGGGGTGAAGAGAGCGTGGGCTCATTCAGAGACCATTCTCAACTTTTCATCCAGTAGACTGCTGTGTTGCAGAATTTCCTATCGCCCGATAAAAAAATTAACGTGCCATTTAGTATTTGCATACATGTATTGTACTAGTGACAGCATAACTGTCCAAAACTTTTGTGTTTCTAGGGGTTTATTTGTCCATTTCAAACACTGTTCAGGCTTGTATGCAGATAGCAAAGTTCGACAATTTTTTAAACGGGTCTTCCACAGTGTTATTATAGTGATCTTTAAGTAATTTTATATTATTCTGTCGGGTGTGGTTGTACTGCTGCAGCCATAACTGAACAGATGCCCACTTGGAAGCGACCATAGTAAAAACTGGCACCTTGATCGCTGCGTGGATAGCAGAAATCCTTTGCGCAAGAATGAATTTTGTGGAATGAAAGTTTATTGACGTACTGTACTTAGAACATATTATACAATGGAACCTTCAGCTTACTTTATTATCTTTCAAAATATGTAAAGATGTCCATTTAATTAGTTTGGACTTGACTTTTAGTCCTGCAACAGTGACACACATGTACGAATACATTCACCTGTTTGTGGGGAAATCTTGGTGGATACCTGGTTGACGAGCGCACGTGCCGTAGCATTGTACTTTATTACTTACTTGCTTACTTTGATTGTCAGACCGTAAAGCTCGTGCTTATTTGCCCCTCGTTCACTTTGGTTAAGTCTCTGGATATGGGTGAATACTTTTAGAGGGTGGTCCTTCCAGTGTTCTCTCAAGAGCAGACTTGAACATGTTGAGTGGACACGCTAGTACGTTTCAAAAGCATTAGGTATCAATGAGGTTTAGGGGTGCGATTTTCTGGCCATGTGCTAGTGGATGGCTCAGCGAGGGAAGGTGTCCTGGCATTGCTAATGAGGACAGCGTCCCGCAACGATTGCCGAAGCTATTGGTAGTACATATATTTTTGCGTCTACTATACAGGGTGCCCAGAAAGAATTTGCTACGAAGTATAGTCGCTTAATTTCTTCACCATATCGGCAAAATATCGGGAGTGTAATTTTATTTCAGTGGTTAGAACATTTTTTTTCCAAATAAAATGATACCAAGCTCATTGATTTTGAGTATTGCGTTTTGATTTAGCGGCCATTTTTCGGGAGCAATGCAATTTTCCAAATTTGCCAATTTCTTCACACGCGCGCGTCATGGAACAGCGGAGATATTCTGCCTCTCAGCTGGCAATACCGGCGGCATCCGCGAAAAAACCACAATGACAAAAGGGCTGGAATGCCCTCGCTTTCGTAAGGTAACGACGATGCGAGCTATGTCTCTATGTATCGTCGGTTTTGTCGATATCCACAAGCGGAGAGGCCAGAATTATCTCAGTGTTCCCCATGACCACCGCTGTTGAAAAATGGCAAATCTGGAAAAATTGCATTGCTCCGGAAAAATGGCCCTAGAATCAAAACGCCTTACTCACAATCAATGGATCTGGTATCTTTTATTGGAAAGGACAATGGTCTAACCAACGAAATAAAAATTATGGCTCTTTTAGCCGATAATGGTGAATAGAAATTAGCATAATACTCGTAGCTTCTTTCTGCGCCACCCTGTATATACTATCCATAGTTCTAACATGTACATGTATGTTACTGTGAACAGCAGGTCAATTATCGTAACAATAACACAGTGTATGTCAAATTAAGAAATTCTAAATATCATTGCCTACCATAAGACAGGTGATTAGGACTTGTACTGATTTATGTTCTAGTGCCTGGACTAGACATAGGCTACAATCACACTACCAGCAATTGCTCGAGTGGCTACCCCATCTGTATTCACTGCAATTCATGTCAGGTGAAGATCTTCCAGACTTGAGCAAGCCAGATTGATTTCCAATTTTCTATTAATTTTTACTACCCAGAAGCAAAACTAATAGACAGTGATGTATCCATTTAACTGTGTAAATTAAAATGGAAAGTCGGGTTGGTTCTTTACTTTCTTCATGTGCAAATTATGGAATCTACCTTTGCCAAATGGAATTAGCTGCCTTGTCTGTG
>JZLH01S0057856.1:10187-21035 GCA_001188425.1 Eucidaris tribuloides | reverse complement strand
TTGTCCCAACAAATTTCATCGAAAAACAATAGAAACAAAAGGTCGAAAAAACAAAGAAATACATAAGAAATTCACAAAACAGTAAAATTACATGAAGAATTAATTCCATTCCGCAAACGTTTTTGTAGATAATTGTTTAGAAATGATCACATATGAATATCTTCACCAAAAATTGAGCTTTCTACTAGCTGTTTGTAGTGAGGTTATAGGCACGAAAGCAAAATTTTATTACCTTATTTGCCTTAATTAATTACTTAAAAAATAGAAAAATATTTTTTTGAAAATTTTTACTATACAGTTCGTGTAAGTTTGACAGTCCGGCACTTGCGCACGCAAATTTAGCGGCGTTCGCGCGATCGGCGGCCGAGATCTCAGGTGGGGGGGGGCCCGGGGGGTGGGTACTCAAATTTGGCTTCGACGGGGGTGTGCCGCTGGAGTCGAAAAACCCAGACCCTTTCTTTAAGGGTATTTTGGCGGGAAAATTGTACTATTATTAAGGGTTTTATTAAGGAAAAGTGGCATTTTTTTAAGCATTCTTTGGGCGATATGAAATAGCGCTGCGAAAATATCTAGTGTAATCGTAAAATTTCAAAGAATCATGACGCCATTTTAAGGATTTTTTTCCAAAAAAACCGGACCATGTTTAGGATTTTTGCTGCGAAAAGTCACCTATTAGAGCGGCACTTACCCGTTTACCTTCAGTAGGCGAGACCCCCCCCGGGTGGGGGGGGGGTCAAATTGACCCCCCCGAGTAAAAACCCGGTCTGAAATAGCCCAGTTTAAAATTAGAGGTTAAACCATTTACCTCAGTTCCCTGCGTTCCCTTTTTTTAGTATATCTTTCATTTAATGATTAATCAATTAGCGTGTAAGACATAGAGTAATACATTTATTTACTGTTTCCTGCAAAGAATATTTGTCGGACTTTATGATATGTATATACTCCTTCTATGAATGTGCAATTATTAGCATTTTCAATTTCGAAAGTTGAAATAAAAATTTTGTATAGTTTACATGTATTCTTTTGATTTCGGTGTTGTTGGTTCGATCATTCATTCATTCATTATATTTCATTCATTCATTCATTCATTCATTCATCACATATCATCCATATCATATTACTTTCTTTTTCCTTCCTCCTTCCTTCCTTTTCCTTCACTTACCCCCGTCATCGTGCATACATCATTCACCAAAATTTCCAGACTCGATTGTCCGAGCTCGGTATAGAGCAGATACAGATATATATCTGTGAGCAGATTTATGATTTATGCGGACGCCCTCTTGCGTTTCATTCAAGACAATTAACAAGTGGTTGACAATAATAGGATCGGCGCGCTAGCTGAACGAGTTCAGGAAAGAGGACGGGAAATTGGTTCATTTTTATCACCGCTTCCTCGCTTTCACCGAGTTCCAGCAAGTATGTGAGTCATACTCTACGTAGGTGATTGGAGCCATTACTGCACGCGAATTAATGTCATAAATTCATGGCACAAAATTAGTTTTTGTGCTTTTTGTGGCTGAGCCCATAGCGTACGATATTTCAACCCGTGTATCTTTATTCTTGCGCACTCGAGTCACAAGTATCTTCGCAATGATAAAGCCGTCAATTCAAACATGACTGAGAAATATAAAGTCACTTGCTGATCAGCAGCAGCTTTCAAGGAATTTACAGGAAGTAGATCAAAATTGGATCTTGAAGACATCAGTCCACAGACAAAATGCCGGAGAAAAACGACGACACTAGTGTCCGGGTTGCCGTGAGGTGAGTTGTAGATTAAGCTACATTACGCATAAAAAAGCAAGAGTGTTTTTGTGTTATTAGAGCGCGAAGGTCTTTAATTTATGGCGGGTGCGATCCGGCTAGCGACTAATGTTTTTACACTGGACTTCCGTCCTTTCAGCCGAAAGTTCCGAATTTGCGGCTGTAGCTGAGTCTACCATAGGCACTGGATGGTGACGTCACACGAGCCACTGATGGTAAACAAAATACGCCGAGTTTACAAATGTTGAGGGATTTTCTGATTAATTTCATATTAAAACAAGAATTAACTGATCACTTTTACAGCAGTAGTTGTGTGCTAGGTCATATTTTCTATTATCAAGTCTGACTATCAATTGGTTTCCTCAGAACCAAGATTTTACGTACCGCTGGGGCCCCGCTGGGGGAATTACACGGGGAATTGCCGCAGAAACACAACGATGTACATGCATAGTCGGTGTGGAAGCCACGCCGCTGCAATTGCTAATTAGGTCTATCATTATATAAAAACAAAGTCATTTTAATCCGAAAAATACACTTGTGTATTTCGTAAAAATCACAAGTTTCCATTTGAATTTCAATTTTGCATGATTTTCACAGGGACTCACGCATATCCCACCCTGTCTTTCAAACTTTGTCGTTATAATACATGTAGTAGTTTACCCACACCTTCACACATAGGTCACTCAGGTGCAAAACACTTAAGAGGGCAAGTATTTGTGTACCTTATAATTAGCGTTATTATTTATCAACATTGTTGTTATTATTATCATTATTATTAGCAGCAGTAGTAGTAGTACATGCAGTAGAAGTAGTAGTAGATTAGTAATAAGTTAGTAGACAGTAGTTAGCTATTCATCATTTTTTATGATTCATCGTTCATTTATTATTATTGTAATTTTATTGATTGTAATCTATAACCGTATTTTATTCAAAGTATTATTATTTACTATTATGTTTTACTATCATCATTACTTTAGTCTTATAATTATCTTTTTATTTTCATTATTACTATCTATTACTCATCGTCCATTCATCGATCATTAATTAATCACAATTTTGTAATTTATAATTTTATAATAATCGTATAATAATAATAATAATAATGTATTATGAAATAATAATAATGTGTACTAATAATAATAATAATAATAATTAATGATAATGATGAAAATAATAATATGGTTATAATAATAATATCAATTATCTATCAATTGCTGTTAAATATTAATTGATAATTATATCATTATTACTATTATTTTCATTTAGTACTGAATATAATCATAATTATTATATTATTATCATGTTGTTATTATTATTATTATATATTTTATTATTATTATGTATTAATTATTATTTTCATAACTATAACGTAGATTAATATTATGTAGTAGTAGTTGATAGAAGTAGCAGTAATAATAATAATTAGTAATATACTTTATATACTACTACTACTGCTGCTACTATACTACTGTTACTCATAATATGACAATAATAATATCTATTATTTTGTGTCATGTAATTCATTAATTATTATTATTATTATTCATTATTATTATTATTATTTATTACAACATAGATGATATAATGATAATGAAGCAATTGATGTAAAGTGATGGTTAAATAATGAAGAAAATAATATAATAATTATTTGATAATATATAATAATTGAATGGTAAATACATAATAGTAAATAAGAAATCGTTATGAATATAACTACGTTAATAGATAGTAATTACATAATAATAATAAATTATGATCCATAACATAATTTATGTAAGAATGATTACGAAATTTGCACCTACTACTATACTAATTATATAATATTAATAATAGAAATAATGATAATGATAATGATAATGATAATGACAACAATTATTATAAATAATAATACTAAATATAGGTACACAAAGAATTACCCTCTCGCTCTCAAAAGTTTTTTTCGCACATTTATGCATTAGGGCAGTGACGCTCGACCGTGTCAGGTGTGGCGTAAAGCTACTATTATAACAACTAAGAGATTGAAAGACATGTGGGATATAATAGTACTATAACAATGAGATGATATAAATCATTATAATCATTAATACAATAAATATTAA
This sequence comes from Eucidaris tribuloides, assembly GCA_001188425.1. NCBI lineage: Eukaryota > Metazoa > Echinodermata > Echinoidea > Cidaroida > Cidaridae > Eucidaris > Eucidaris tribuloides. Next base: position 17,175 of record JZLH01S0057856.1, on the reverse strand, counting down.
TATTATAATATATAATAATAATATTCAATAATTAATATTAATAAATATTAATAATCATTAATAATAGTAAAATATTATTATATTAATATTATTGAATATTAATAATAATAATAAATAATAAAAATAATTAAAAATATAAAATAATATAAATAAATATAAATAATAAAAATAATAAAAAATAATAAAATATAAATAATATAAATAATATAAATAATTTAATAATATTAATAATAAAAATATTAATAATATTAATATATTAATAATATTAATAAAATTAAAAATTAATAATAATCTATATAATTAATAATAATTTAATAATATAATAATAATTATATAATAATAATAAATAATATTATATAACACATTACTAGATATATTTTTAGATATGTTCTTATAATGATAATAATAATATTATTATTATTTTATTTATTCATTATAATTATATATTATTATTATTATCATCATCATATATTAACAAAATAGTTGAATAGTGATGATGACACGATGAGTAAATGATGGTAAATAATGAAATAAACAAGAGGATATTTATAATAATGAATATGACTGAAATTAAATACAGAATATGCAAATAAGAAATACCGTTATGAAGTAAAAATAGTCGTTTAAAAAGATACCATACATTACATAACAAATAGTTAAATAATATGATTGAATCATAAATACATTGATGAGAATGCATACTACTACTACATTACTATACTATACTACTTCGAGCGTTACTATACTGCTACACTACTGCTAAGACATACTACATAATGATAATAACAACAAATTATCAATAATAACTCCTATATAGGTATAAATAGAGTTGCCCTACTCAAAAGTGTTTTGCACACTTAGGCCACTAGGGCAGTGACTCTGACCACAGTGTTGCAAGGTTGTGGGTAAAGCCTTTGATTATAACAAAGATTCGAAAGACATCGTGGGTATGCCTGGTCTGAGTGAAAATTGCAAAATTGAATTCAAATGAAAAGTTTGTGTTTTTTTCACAAATTTACAAAGTGTGTTTTACTTATTAGAATGACTTTGTTCAGCGGCGACACTTCCACTTCGTCTGCCGTGCTACGCACACCGACTATGCACGTACATGTGCTTCTGCGGCAGTTCCCCCAGCCGATACGTAAAATCTTGATTTTGAGGAAACTAATTGATAATTCCTCATATATCAGACTTAATAATAGAAAATATAACCTAGCACACAACTACTGCTGTAAAAGCGATCAGTTAATTCTTGTTTTAATATGAAATTAATCAGAAAATCCCTCAAAATTTGTAAACTCGGCGTATTTTGTTTACCATCAGTGGCTCATGTGACGTCACCATCCAGTGCCTATGGTAGACTCAGCTACAGCCGCAAATTCGGAACTTTCGGCTGAAAGGACGGAAGTCCAGTGTAAAAACATTAGTTGCATCCCGGCTACACAACTTGACGCCGGGTCGCTCCGCCGAGCCACAGACTAGACAGCGAGCTAGCAAGTGCGCAGTGAGCAGCAGATGTTTTTGATGGGTCAGTGGGTTTTGAATTCATGTTGACATAGAATGTAATGTCGCGAAGCTGAGCCGCAAAGGGCGAAGTGCAATAAGAAACGTGCAGTGTTGGATACAATGCTTAATTGCTGAGCACCCATCCACTGCTGGCACTGCACATGCTGCACTTTGAACATTGTGGCAGCCTTATTTGAAAAATTGTCAAACTTAGCTTTGCTGTCTGACAAATCTGGCACTGTTTGGATGGACGAATAAACGCTTATGCTGTCACTCGTAAAATATGTATAATAGATCTACATGTAGATCAAAATCGGCACATTGACATTAATTTATTCTCAGCTGATAGAAAATTATGCTACACAGCAGTCTATGGAGGAAAATGGGAATGGTCTCTCAATGATTTTCACTTTTTATGTCTTAATGATTGGTTTGAACTGTCTAATTTTTTCAAGACTTTCATTTTTAGACCGTATCAGAGACACGGGTAATAGCATGGGGAATTATGAAGCTCAGATTTTTAAAACTGAAAACATTGTTAATGCCTAACACATTCTGCTTGTTATGCACCATCAAACTGTGTCAATTTGATGATATCCTGGATATGTTGTCGGTGGGGGGGGGGGGGGGGCAGTGTCATTACAAGGTGTACACCATGCGTGTGTGAAAAAACAAGTAAAAAGGGTTGTTTTTCATGGTCGGGCGATGTACATGTACTTGCGTACTTTGAAAAGGGTATCAAAATCGCCAATATCAGGAAAAAAGGGTAGGCCCTATAGGCTATACTTTTGATAGAATGTTACTTTAAAAGGGTATCTTTTCAGACTTGAATACTATTCTGAGATCAACAGATACAGTAATTTCTTGTTTAGGGTCCATTTTGAAAGTCCATACACGCGTATGATGTGGTGTACACCTTGTAATGACACCGGCGCCCCCCCCCCCCCCAACAGGATGTTGTCCACTCAAGAACACTTCATTTACATCAGCAGTTTAACCCCATGAATTCGGTTAGAACTTTGAATGATTTTACTCAAATTTAAAACAGGCATTTCACATCGACACCGTAGTCGACATGCCGGACAGATATCTTGTGTGTTTCTTCAACGGGTTAAAGGCATTGTATAACAATGTTTCCAGTTTAAAAAATCTGAGCTACATGATTCCCATGCTACTAGTGTCTTTTGATACAGTCTTAAATAAAAAATGAAGCCCTGAAAAAATTGCAGTGTAAAACAATCATTAAGTGCTTTAAAAAAGTGAAAATCATTCAGAGACCATTCCAACTTTTCTCCATAGACTGCTGTGTTGCAGAATTTCCTATCGCCCGATAAAAAATTAATGTGCCAATTTGTATTTGCACATACATGTATTGTACTAGTGACAGCATAACTGTCCAAACTTTTGTGTTCTAGGGTGTTTATTTGTCCATTCAAACACTGTCAGGTACTGTATGCCAGATAGCAAAGTTCGACAATTTTTTAAACGGGTCTTCCACAGTGTTATATAGTGTCTTTAAGTTATTTTAATTCTGTCTGGGTGTGGTTGGTACTGCATGCAGCCATAACTGAACAGAGGCCCACTTGGAAGCGACCCATAGTAAAAACTGGCACCTTGATCGCTCGTGGTAGCAGAAATCCTTTGCTGCAAGACATGAATTTTGTGTGATGGAAAGTTTATTTACGTACTGTACTTAGACATATTATACAATGGACCCTTCAGTCTTACTTTATTATCTTTCAAATATGTAAAATGTCCATTTTAATTAGTTTGACTTGACTTTATTTCCTGCAAAGTTGACACACATGTACGAATACATTCACCTGTTTGTGAAATCTTGGTGGACAACCTTGGTTGACGAGCGCACGTGCCGTACATGTACTTTACTTACTTACTTGCTTACTTTGGTTGTCGAGACGTAAAGCTCGTAGCTTATTTGCCCCTCGTCACTTTGGGTAGTCTCTGGTATGGTGAATACTTTAGAGGGTGGTCCTTCCAGTGTCTCTCAAGAGCAGACTTGAACATGTTGATGGACACGCTAGTACGTTCAAGCATTGGTATCAATGAGGTTTGGGTGCGATTTCTGCCATGTGCTAGTGGATGGCTCAGCGAGGGAAGGTGTCCTGCATTGTAATGAGGGACAGTCCCGCAACGATTGCCGAGCTATTTGGTAGTACATCATATTTTGCTGTCTACTATACAGGGTGGCCCAGAAAGAATGCTACGAGTATAGTCGCTAATTTCTTCACCATTATCGGCAAAATATCATTAATTTTATGTTCAGTGGTTAGAACATTTTTTTCCAATAAAATGATACCAAGATCATTGATTTTGAGTATTGCGTTTTGATTCTAGGGCCATTTTTCGGAGGCAATGCAATTTTCAAAATTTGCCAATTTTTCAACAGCAGCGGTCATGGGAACGCCGAGATATTCTGGCCTTTCAGCTGGCAATACCGGCGGCATACCGGAAAAACCACAATGACAAAGGGCTGGAATGCCCTCGCTTTCATAAGGAAGACGATGCGAGCTATGTCTCTATTGTCATCGCGGTTTGTCCGATATCGCAAGCGGAGAGGCCAGAATATCTCAGTGTTCCCATGACCACCGCTGTTGAAAAATCGGCAAATCTGGAAAATTGCATTGCCTCCGGAAAATGGCCCTAGAATCAAAACGCCTTACTCAAAATCAATGATCTTGGTATCATTTTATTGGAAAAAGAATGGTCTAACCAACGAAATAAAAATTAATGGCATTTTGCCGATAATGGTGAAGAAATTAGCGATCATACTCGTAGCATTCTTTCTGGGCCACCCTGTATAGTACTATCCCATAGTTCTACATGTACATGTATGTACGGGTGAACAGAGGTACATTATCGTAACAATAACTACAGTGTATGTCAAATTAGAAATTTAAAAATCATTGCTACATAGACAGGTGATTAGGACTGTACTGCATTTTAGTTCTAGTGCCTGGACTAGACAGTAGGCCTACAATCACACTACCAGCAATTGCTCGAGTGGCTACCCCATCTGTATTCACTGCAATCATGTCAGGAGCTGAAGATCTTCCAGACATTTGAGCAAGCCAGATTGATTTCCAATTTTCTATTAATTTTTACTACCCCAGAAGCAAAACATATGGACAGTGATGTTCCATTAACTGGTAAATTAAAATGGAAAGTCTGGGTTGGTTCTTTACTTTTCATGTGCAAATTCATGGAATCTACCTTTGCCAAATGGAATTCATGTTTTTGCTGTGTACATTTCTATGATAAAAAGAATGGAATTGCCATTTTTTGATTACGGAATTACAGGTTTTCAGAAATGGAAAAGACCATTTTTTTGAAACGGAATAGACCCTAGTGTTGAGCCCTGATGTACTGTATGCGTGTTGATTAAAAGGGATCAACTGAAGACCCACCTAGAATTCTTTTCTACACCATTACGCCATTTGCAAAACCACCTATAACTTATAAGCTAGACTAAAAGCTTCAGTCCCTCTGTACTCCAGTGGTTCCACTGAGACTTTGCTGGCTCTTTTGACCTCCATACATGTAGAAAAGCTAATTTTTTAAAATAATTCCCCAGAACAGACGGGCATCTCTGTCTGTCTGTAAGTGAATGGTGTAATGGTGTTGAAAAGAATTCTAGGCTTCACTGTACAAGTCAGTGACTGTGTGAAAGACTAACAACATGTTGGTTAGACTGGATAGTTTTGTTAGTGGAGGAAATCATTGATTGTAGGGATTACACACACACAGAGGTTGGACGACTGACACACCCATGGTATGGCAATGATGCACTGTAGGCCTACTGTTGTCAATCCGAAGTCACTAGGCAAGGGTTAAAAACGTAGGCCTACACATAAGTTTACATGGAACTTCAATTTAAAAAATTCGCCAACTCTGATAATGATATCTGAGGTACACCTACATGTAGTGTGCCTTAGAAGTCAGATGGACAAAACATCGTAGAATACACAATTTTGGGTACTGTAAAGCCAGAAATTTTCGCGAGCATTTGACTTTCGCGAATTTCACGAGGAGTCTAGATTCGTGAAAGTAAAATGCACGCGAAAGTTCATGCATACACAATTTTTTTGAATGCCAGTGCAAGACCGTGTACAAGTGTCAAGACAAGTCACATAACTCAAGACAATATGAGTGCACTGTCACTTACGACGGTCGCAATTTCATTTGATGAAACGGTGGTCCAGAGGCATAAAAACAAATATTGTTGTGATAATTTATCACAACAATTATTTCCTAGCAATTTTGCTATTATAATTTATTTTTTCAAGGTCGGTGATTCGCAAAAGTTTCATGCATGTGAAATTGCCTTTGGCTCCTATTCGCGAAAGTTTCATGTCGCAAAAATATAGTGTTTTACAGTAGTTACAGTATGTGCTGTCACTGGCAAGATACATACATGTACATGTACATGCATGAATAAGCATCACCCTTGAATTTTACTGAGCTGTGATAGACTTACATGTACATTGTATAAAATACATGTAGCCTAACTGCCTAACACAGTAGTCGATTGAAATGGGTAAGGTGAATCTAGTCAAGCTGAGTATGAGATTTTCACTTTTTTAAAGCACTATTAAATTGTTATGTATGTGAAGGTTTCAATGACAGACTAACATAAATACATGTATGTAATAAGGTCTACAAGCACTGACTAGAAACGTGTATGATATATATGTATCAGTGCATTTCAATGTTCACACGTATGCATAAAATATTTTCAGATTGCACAATACACAGACAGACTGGATCATGATGGAGCAATGAAGAGTCAGTAGACATTGGAGTTCAGCCAAACTTGAGACTTAAGTTTAATGATCATCGTACGGTTTGGCTGGATGAACCCCAAAACATAACTTAACAATTGAATTTTGAAATACAATTTTTTCAGGCCTTCATTTTTAGACCTTACCAAAGACACAAGGAGCATGGAGGATTGAGTAATAATGATAATACAAAACATTTATTTGGTGCTTAATGCGGGTGTTTCTAAGCGCACTATTTTCTGTCTATGATATTATACCAAAAAATAAAGTTAAATGCAAAAACAAAAATTATATGACACCTTAAGTAGTTCAAAATAAATATTTAAATTAGTGAATAATACTGAAAATCAAAGTTGATGTGCACCCCCATTGACCAACCTACAACTGGGACATTCCACCCCTCCATGCTCTTACATGTATCTTCCCTCCATACCCCACCCCTCCATGTTCTTATCGTCCCTCCATACCCCACCCCTGCTGTTACCTTCCCTCCATACCCCACCCCTCCATACTTCATGTATTATAGCAGGGCTCGACACTAGCACTTGCCCTCTTGCCCGGGGCAAGTAAACTTTCATGTCGGGCAAGTAAAAACTCAAAATGTTAAAATTTACTTGCCCGATTGGGCAAGTAAAATTTTGATCATGAAATAAGCAAAACATAAAAATCTTACCAAAAACGAA
>JZLH01S0057848.1:34094-48127 GCA_001188425.1 Eucidaris tribuloides | reverse complement strand
AATGAAAGACTTTTTTTAACGACAAACAGCAAATAAATTGGCAGTCTCCCCACTTTCTTCATGAAAGGCACAACAAATACATTTTACAAATCAGCGATGGAAATTCAGCGTTGGGACCCTGTCAAAACATGCATATATAACCACCTAGTATACCCAAGGACCAAGTTAAAACGTACTTGCTAACACTATTACAATTTTTATTATCATCCCGTTGTTCTTCCACTTCGAAGGGTCGGGTATCCTTATTACTGCTCTCTATCTTTTTTTCCTGTTACAGTCTAAAAACGGAAATGTTATTTCAACATTTAAAAGGACCGAGAAGTGACCACACTTTACAACACTTTCTAGATGTTATATCCATCCTGTTAATGCAGCTGGATTCAACATCTATCGTGTCAGATTCAGCTGGTTAAAGGTTAAATACAACATTCAGAAAGTGTGGTCACTCCTCGGCCCTTTTCAATTTGAGATACCATTTCAGGTTTCAGAGTGCACCAACTCCAAATCGGCCAGTCTTCCATCCTCCTTAATGCAATCCACCCATCTTTTTCTTGGTCGGCCCCTCCTTTTCCTTCCTTTCCCAGGCTTTTCCATAACCCATCTCATCAATCAATTGACCATTATCTTCCATTTGGGGTGTGCTTGATGGGTGCAGTGACTCCAGAGCCGAAGATAGAGGTTGGCAAAGTTGGTTTCAAATAGGTTACAACATGGATCCTAGAGTCATGTAATGACCGTCAAACAATGAGTTCTGACGTCAAGCATTATTGCTACAGTGCGATCAAGTGAAAAAATAAGGCGCCATGTTGTAACATTTGGGAACCAACTGGCCAAACTCTACCAATGGCTCTCCAGACTCAAAACGTGGTTACATGTACCAATTTTCATGGAACATCATCAAAAACACGGTAGTAGCATGGTGTACCTCAAGGATCCCATTACATGTACTATAATCGGTTAAACCAAATAACACACTTACATCGTAACAACGTGTGCTTACATGGTGAATTTATTTAATAAACATCTTACATCACACTTCATATCTATTGCATATTTTCATATTACATATCATTTTACACATCTATTTCGGAACCCTCAACAATATTGCTACTTTGTAAAAAGTACAATATCATTCAAATGTTGTTGGCAAAAACGGTCATGGACCAATCAGTACACGAACATGGGCAGAGTGGATTTCATTATTTCGCGGCTTTGTATACGTACCTATTCCAGACCATCGTTTTTGGTGATTTTGTACTGAATAACTTGACATTTTTACTCTTTTCTAGTCTCCTGCATGACTACACTCCACAAACTTAAACCTTTCATGATCAATCAATACGTAGTACAATTAGTATTATCAGAGGGTAAAATACACAAGTGGTCAGTTAAATTCTCACTTCTTAATGAATTACAGGCAAACATGTTGCGAGTCGTATTAGGACGAAGGGATGACCCAATACGACATGCAATCATTTCCTTTTCCTTTCAGCAAGAAAGTAATGATAAATTACCTCAGATGTTGAGTCATAGCTAAACTTCTGTTTGTATTTTAACATTGCTACCAACTAAAACAAATTCATACATCATTTATTTAGAGGGCAGTTTGATAAAAGAAATAATAATTAAAAAAATTTCTAGAACGCAATCGCCTATTACCAATTCTACATATGATATCCTGACAGATATGTCCGACTTCGTTCTGATATATGCTTATCAATTCTACGAAAAAAAATACGAGCACGGAATGACGTCACTTAATATCACCAAGGGCACTCATATTGTAACATATAAAAAGAGATGAATATATCCATTTCATTATTATTTAACATATGCCACTAATATTTGTCCGCTCGAGAACTAATGTAATATGATCCGTGACATTTTAACGATTACAAATTACCCGACGAGTCTGCAATAATTAGAACAATTCAAAGTCAGGTAATCTAGTTTGCAACCCCCTAGTAGCACAAATAATACCATCAGGTTATTTATGGAGGACGTGTCTGTGAGATCTGGAGATAAGTTATTATCTAGAACATGAAAAAATGCACCAAACACTAATTGGTAATTAGTCTCCGTATGAAGCTCACGTAATATGATTTCAGTATTCGTGTATTGGTCTATGAAATGATGATCTGGATGAGACTTACACAGAAAAGTTGCCATGTTCATGAATACGGTAAACATTTGTAACTTGTATATTGTAAGTTTCTGAAAATAGACTAGACATTTTGGTATCAGCAACATTTTAATTCAATTCAAAATCTAAAGGTCATTATAATTCCAACCAAACCAAGAGTTTCTATAGCTCCTACACTTTGCTAAAGGTTCCTAAATGTTTATTTTCTTCACCAGTGTATTTACACAATTCCGTGTTAATTCTTAGCCACGAAAAGGAGATGCACTGCCTTTAATTATCATTATTTTGACGAAGGTACTTTCGCCCACGCCACACTGTTAAACGGATTATTTCCGTGCAAATGTACATCTATGATTCTCAAGTACTGCGAACAAAAGAGTTAAAAGAAGACAATAATAAATTTATGTTCTGCAAATGTCAGTGAGAAATAACAATTTCCCCAATGCTATCTCTCCATACACTCCCGGGGCACTGTCATTTCAAGGTGGGCACCATGCCTGTGAACAAAAAATGCATAAAAACGGTATCAAAATCGCAAATATCAGGAAAAAATGGGTATATAATTTTAACAGAGGGCTTACTTGAAAGGGTATCTTTTCATACTTAATACTTATTTAGGGTATTCTGAGATCGACTGATAATTACTTCTTCATGGTCCACTTTGAAAGTCCATGTACAAGCCTGGTGCCCATCTGTCAATGACCGTGTCCCCCCCCCCCCGGGGGGGGGCATAAAGTGAAGAACTAACACTTGTTGATATCAACACCATTGGTATTAATTTTCAACACCCTTGGTATTGAAAGTCATACTCTAATACTCTTTGGTGTTTTTAGAAATTCTTTGTGCGTAGAAATAACACACATGGTGTAAAATTTAACATCATGTACCTCTGGTATCTATACTGCGCAACACCATGGGTATTTATTTCAACACACCCATTTTTGCAATGTGTAAACCTGCGGGTATTACTCCTCATTGACGAGTTACCATGGAGAGCCTGGTGGAAAAAAAAATCAATATTTACGCTCATATCATTATTTTGCTCTTTTAATGTTTCTCTTTGTTTCCATCTGAAAGTGAACAAACGATGTTCATATTTAGGAAAACGTCCCATAAGAGTTGGCCTCTAAATTTAGCTATATTTTGCATGTCAAAATGTTATTAAATAAACATGACTTGTTATAAACACAGCAGTAGTTTTCAATCCAAGTTCTCCCCTTTTGAACTTTTTTAATATGACTGAAAGAAAGACAAAAAGTGGATAAGCAGCAACATAAACTTACAGGAAAATATGGTCATTACAAAGACAAAATGATGACATTGCACATTACATTGTAAAAAGTCAATGTATAAAGAAAACAAAACTGGCAAAGAATAAACATTCGTTATGAAAAACCCAACACTACACGCTTATATTCACAATGCAACATACAACTTAATACTCGTGTATGTTTACTGCTACTTTTCAAATGCATTTGATTAATCATTAATCTAACACTGGCAGGAACGTGATATGTATGTTTAATTTACTGTTGTATATTTAAGAATAACTTACTACTCATTATTGCATCTAAAAACGAGACTTCACATCGGAGAGCCGACATTTCAGTCGAGTGAAACATCGCTGGGTGCATTGTGCAGTTTGTTGGAAGCTACACACAAAGTATGCAAAGTATGTAGGTATCAAATTGCATGTACACTGTTAAATAATAATTTGATCAAAAGTGTTTATAAATGCTGATGAAAGATAATACACGATAAATAAATATCTATTACCCTGGGGTATAATTTAATTCATATTGATCAGATATGATATCCCAGTAAAATTGGTGAACAAGTTAAATTATAAAGGCATACGAAGTGAAACAATCCTCGCAGAATACAAAAGTCACTGTTTACGCGAGCTGCTGTGAACACCAATTTTATTTGCAACAAGGGTGCAATAATGATAATTGCCATGCACTGTAAGAACTTGAGCTCTGGGTTCCGCATATTGGTCGCCGTGTTAGACGTTTTTGTCTGAAAACAACCATTATATATTTTATTGTGACTGAGAATAGCTTAACTGAACAAACAAAGAAATGCACCATTATCATATTATGAATAAAGGGGAATTGAAATTACTATCTAAAAAACATCATCATCATAAGTAGTTCAAACAGTAGTAGTATTAACAGTTGTAGTAGTAGTCTTAGTAGTAGTAGTAGTAGTAGTAGTAGTAGTAGTAGTAGTAGTAGTAGTAGTAGTAGTAGTAGTAGTAGTAATAGTAGTGTAGTAGTCTTAGTAGCAGTAGTCTTAGTAGCAGTAGTATAAGTAGCAGTGGTAGTAGTAGTAGTGGTAGTAGTAGTAGTAGTAATAGTAGTGTAGTAGTCTTAGTAGCAGTAGTCTTAGTAGCAGTAGTCTTAGTAGCAGTAGTATAAGTAGCAGTGGTAGTAGTAGTGGTGGTAGTAGTAGTAGTAGTAATAGTAGTGTAGTAGTCTTAGTAGCAGTAGTCTTAGTAGCAGTAGTCTTAGTAGCAGTAGTATAAGTAGCAGTGGTAGTAGTAGTGGTGGTAGTAGTAGTAGTAGTAATAGTAGTGTAGTAGTCTTAGTAGCAGTAGTCTTAGTAGCAGTAGTATAAGTAGCAGTGGTAGTAGTAGTGGTGGTAGTAGTAGTAGTAGTAGTAGTAGTAGTAGTAGTAGTAGTAGTAGTAGTAGTAGTAGTAGTAGTAGTAGAAGTAGTAGTAGTAGTAGAAGTAGTAGTAGTAGTGGTAGTAGTAGTAGTAGTAGTGGTGGTGGTGGTGATGGACTTAGTAGAAGCACTAGAAGCAGCAGTAGTTAAGTAGCAAATTTAGGAGTAATAGTAGTTGTGGTAGTAGAAGTCACAGTAGTATCATTGTTATATATATCATCATCTTCCTCATCAATCATTTTCATCATCATCATTACTGAAACTGAAAACAAAAACTGATGAGTACAACTATTCTAGATGAAATATGAAATAACATTTAAGACCACTGGATACTAAACGAAAAAGGTGTTCTCTGTGAATTGTATGTACACATATATTGTGAAAGCAAACAAAATAGGGATGAACAATTATGACATTTTATAATGCATCAAAATTCACTCAAACGGTGTTTCTTCCAGGAGACAAAATGTTAATATGTATTTTACCTAGGATGAAAAATAATACTTGAAACATCACAAGTTAATCACTGATTCTAACTAGACTCTAAATTAAACAATAAATTATCTTAAGTGGATTGAATTTTATTATTTATTCCATTCAATTTACATAAAATATTTGACCCTAAAATAGGAATATGGGATAATCCATATTATTAACTATATATGTGAATAAGGTAAGTTTTGTGTTTGATTTTTTTTATACCGGGTAGGGACCTACACGTCCAATGCATATCTGTTTTTTTTTTCATACTTTTTATCTGTAACAAGGTATTCAAGTCACCATAATGCATTTAAGTAGCACATGATGTTATTCTGCAGATTTTAATTTCATTTTTTTTTTTTTGGGGGGGGGGGGGGGGATAGACATGGTGTGACAATACTATACTCTATGAAAGATTAATGGAAAACTTGTTAAATTAACCAAACCTATACCATAGCTTTGACATGTTGAATGCTTCACAGACTGTTGGAAAGTGATGCCCTCCTCCAAAAATGTCATGATTCTACAATGTTAATAGTTCTCCCTGTGATATAAAAACTACAAGTGATTTTGTCACCAGCTGATTTCCAACAAATGTCTATGATTTGAAATGGTCAATTATTGCACTGATACGCATGGTACATTTCCACAGCTTTGTCAGAGTTAAATAATTGGTGACTTGCATTTCAACTTATTTCAGCTTAGTCCTTCAATCCCATTTTTAGTGAAACTTAAAGGGCATGTCAATCATGATTATACACAGTGTCTTTCTTAAAACAAAATCCATAAAGTAATCCTACTGATAACTCTTACTTCAGTTTATACAAGCCTTGTATTTCAGAGTATCACTGCATGTTTATTGTAACTAATGCTTAACAAAATCATTGCAATGGTGTTTGTATCATTACATCTATTTCACCTCCTTTCACAAAGACTTCATTAATACTTTATCTATGTATATCATATTTTTTCATAAGAAGCTTCTATAGCCCACTGTCTTTTACATTTTCTTTAGACAAAGAGTATGGCATAGAACAAACCAACACACAGGCACAAATCATCATCAACTTTGTATACTTCATGAAATTTTTTGCAACATTTTCTTATGCAATTTATGATTTGGCAAACGAGCCGAGCAAGAATGGAATTCAACTTGTACATGTAATCAAATATTTGAGAAAACTAGAGGTATTACTGAACGTGATGAATACCTTGCCTCATCACCTGTTTTGACAACCAAGTGGATTAAAATGTAGTTACCGTGGCAACACTTTGTCCAACACGAACACACAGATATCTTCTAAACCTCAAGAAAATTGTATGTACCAAGCCCCACTTGAAGTGATATTTAAACAGTGCAAGTAGTTTGCTCCACAACGTTTTGGAAAAACTACAATTACCATGGCAACATCTTGTCCGACATACACACAGATCTCTTGCACATCAACACCTCAAGTAGACTGTATGTACCAAGTCCCATTTGAAGTGATTTTAAACAGAGGACGCAGTTTGCTTTGCAAGGTTTTAGCAAAAAATGTAGTTAACATGGCAACACCTTGTCTAACATACCTGATCCATCATTTCTTTAACATTTATACTTTAGGTGATCAAGCGTAGAGCTGGCGATATTTGATCTAAACCTCATTTGATTTATCGTGGAAAAAACATTGTTGATAACACGATTTATCGGCCAAGTTGAAAAAATAGATTTGTGATGAAGAAGATAAATCTATTTTAGGCTTAAACTGACAGTATGCCCTGTAGGACTGTTATCAAAACATAGTCAAAACAATGACTTCTGTAGACCCTCTTGTAATTAGATCAGGAGATTCATGGTGCCAATTGTTTATAAATAGCATGTTTGGTGGGCAGTGTGTTGACAGGGTTATTTTGTTTGTTGACAAAATATACTAAATGCACTACAGTACTGCTCTTAATACCACAAACTTGATAGCTGAACAGCATGGAGGTCTCTCTTACAAATATATCCCCACCTCCCAGTTTCTACCTATATGATTACAGGCAGTAGCACTCATGTGCCGAGTATTCATAGCTACAGGGGTTTTTTGGTCCCTCCCACTGCAGTGCATGCATTTACCCATTAGGTTTTCATAATCGATGGTATTTAGGGCCATATCGTGCCTCTGGTGATATTTTGAGATAATCATGAGTTCATTATCATGTATTCAATATTTTTTTTAACATCGAGTAATTTCGATATTATCAAAATATCGCCCAGCACTAATCAAGTGTACAATTTTCATCTGAATTGTTTGAAAATTGTGGAAGCAATTTGGTCTGCAAGGTTTGGGCAAAATGATGCAGTTCCAATGGCAACAATAAAAAAAAATGTCTTACTTCCAATTATCACTTGGATTTCATAAAATTTGTGAAGGATGTTCAACCTGCAAGGTTTTCATAATGGACTGATGGAATCAAGATAACCCCACCTCACAATGACTCCTATACACTCACTCATAATTATGTTTGGTGGGGGTTTATAAAGAATTGTGGGTTAGGGGAGGCATCATGGCATAATGGATAAGACTTCGGTTTCTCGACCTTGAGATCCATGGTTCGAGTCCACATCATGGCGGTTGTGTCCTTGGGTAAGGCACTTTATCCCCATTACCTCGTCCCTCGGATAGGATGTAAAGCCGGAGGTCCCGTATTTAGACAGAAACACCTCAGCACGTAAAAGAACCCATGCACTTCATCAAAAAAAGAATGGTGAAAACCCGGTGTTGTGCAAAACTACAAAAAGGTAAAGGTAAAGGTGAGGGTTAATCGTCTTGTACCACTGTAGAACCGTGCTCACACGACGTCACACATTACCCCCTGATCATTGGACCCATATCAAGCCTGCACATTATTGTGCGCCATCTCCACTCCCTGGGGAGTATTCCTAGCCCGGCTGCCCGTTAGGCGCTCAGGAGCTAATTCATTCACAACTGGCTTTTCTCAGTCCTCTCAGGTACCCATTTATACTCCTGGGTGGAGAGCAGCAAAGCAGATTAAAAATGTCTTGCTGAAGGACATTAATGTCTGGCGGACTCGAACTCCATACCTCTACATTGTCAGGCACGCGCCTTACCAACCTCGCCACAGCACCTCTACATGGGGCTGAATGCCTACAATAGTACAGGTAACAGTGATAAAGTTCACTTTTAGTACGGGTAAAAATTGTTGTAGGATGAAGGGCATGATAGGATGTGGGGAGATTTGAGGGTGTGGGACAGTCAACTTGACTGAAAAGGGATGCAGTAAGAGTTCTTTGTCGTATTCATTGTATGTATTAGCGTTAAGTGAATTTGTTCAACACAATACAGGCTACTCCCGTTATAACAAAGTCCTCAGGACCGACAGTTTTCTTTCGTTGTATCGAAATTTCGTTATAACCAAACAGTGAAATAATGTAAAGATATATAGATGATTTTGGGACCTGAATTTCTGCTTCGTTGTAACATTGATTTCATTATATCCGTGTTCGTTAGAACGAGAGTGCACTGTATCAGAAAACAAAATAAGTATATATACATTATTCCTTTTTTGTGTGTGAAAAATCACACACTAAATTGTAAATGTCATATGAAAAACAGTCTTAATATCATGAACCTGAATGGGCATATTGTTGAATACTACACAAAAAACATTCTTGAGGATATAAATCTAAGTCACCCTTCTAATTTTTGGAGAATAGACATCACACAAAAATCTGTATTATTAACCTGTTGGGGACGATTTGATTTCACTAAAATATGCATTTTCCATAGACCCCAACACGAGTTAAGTCATACTTACTGTAGTCTCCAATGGGTTAAAACATATATTGACCCAACTATACAGAAAAGCTCAATAATGTGCGAGTATAATCTTTAAATTTCAATTTATGTAAAAATATCAACAGCTCCATGTAAGTACTTTAACTAGCAGCAAATTATCTGAATCAAGCCAGACATAACTAGAATTTCACAGTTCTCGGCTTTTGCGCTTGCTATATTCAAAGGATACAAACCCGTGGGCCGCTTCACATTTCCCACTTCTTCCCAGAAACCAAATGTTATATTACTATGAAGCAAACAGAAATTTATCGCAGAGGATTAGCAATGAATCGAACTATGGAAAGTGGTTGAAGTTCGCCTTTGTTCTTATTAGCCAATCAGAAGAAATATGCAAATGAGGTAATTAATATGCATATTTTCCGTCAACAGTTTGCTTGGGTAACACTTGTACCTGGCACTGCCCACATGCCAAGCGCCATCGAAATCGGAGTTCTTGGTGAGGTTCACCTTTTTGGTGTGAAATGGTTGATAAGAGACATATGGACATCCAACCATACATCCATCCCTCCATCCGTCCAAGCGAAAGCTAAGTGCCTTCCAGCACGCTGGCGGCCCACAAAAATTAAATAATGTACCTGTATCTCTGAAGACGCACTCCCTCATTATGTTTACATCCACTGTCACCCATTACTATACATCCCTTCAATTGTCTCATACCTGAATAACCTAAGACCTTTGACCTTTGAAGTCCATCAAATTTTCCAACCTCTACAGACAATGCACTACATCTTTACAATTTTGGTCAGTAAATGCTCTTGCATGTAAGACTTGTGACTTCTAGACCATGCAGCATATTCAACGTACCTTTTCATTTTTTGTGATATTGACTAGTGAATTCTAAAATTTAAATTTGAACCACAGATGATTATACGCCCATCATGTGTTCTTCAGTTTTCCTATTATAAACAGTGGGTTATCAGACATGTGCAAACCACTGAAGTCTACACTACATAGTGTAGAGTTCAGTGGTGCAAACTCCAATACTCTATGACCTTTGACCTTTTAACTCTACACTCTAATCAATCCATTGTTATAGGTTTACACTTGATCCATATTAAAAGCCCCCAAGTATAGTTTTGGTCTCGAGATCAGACAACTTTCTCACCAATATATTTATTTGTCATCCCATACATCAGAAAACAACATCAAACCTACTGAAAATTGTTTAAAGTGACGAATTGTGATGTTTCAATTATCAGAGAACATCTAGTGGTATGTACATTACCTATGGGACATTTCGACTAATTTCTCAAAAATGTGAATGTTTCAGAGCGAGCAATTTTCAGGGCATTGATACATCATATAGGTGTTTGTCAAAAACATAATTGCAAAGAATTTCATTTTTTATCATTTACGAAAAACTAAAATCTCACAGCAGGGTTGTTGTGATGAGATAATAACAGATGCATCTAAATTGCCACAAATTAATTTCTGGGAGACACCATGTCTGCTGCACTATTGGTGTTGAGGTATAAACACCTCAAATCAAATTCAAATTCAAATTCAAATTCAACTTTTTTTCAATTCCAAGATAAACACATTTTACATTTTACATAATGATGGAAAAGGGTAAAAAACATGTCCTTGCACACCGCTGATTTTAAAACCTCATATGCAAGTTCTAGAAATTGTCACTAGTATTTTTTACTTCATTACAAATTGCTTTAAATCTGATACCCATCTATGATGATGTTTACACAAAAAAAGTGCTCCAAAGTAGCAATAATATCAACCTTTACCCCATAAAAAGAACTATATCGCAAGAACAAATGCTACACATCTAAAATGACAAAATGTATACATGACATAAATGGTACCTTTGTGTACCAAATAGAAATCAACCATTTTGTTGAATTATTATTATTTTTTTAGCACCGTGCCCTGGGTTACAAAACTGTGTAAAATTTATGTTTGAAGTGTGAAAATAACTTTAGCTTCATTTTCATCCAACGTTTTGTAAGTTTATGTCTTTTCGTTGTGCACTGGCGCAGCTTCTGCATCATAACCACTGATCTCAGTGATCATAACCGAAGAAAATACATTTTTGGACACAAGAGGGCGCTATACAATGTGGTATAACCGGGGTACAACGTTACCCCGGGGTAGCGCATGGTGCATCATATGCACAATTATGATTAGCAAGTATCTGATATCTGTATCATTCACACTGTATGCCACAAATCTTACATAGACCTTCCAGTAACTACAGACTGTCTCAGAGACCGGAATGCTTGTCAATATACCCATGACTCAAGAGTGATTGATATGCACCAAAGCAAGGTACACATGTACCCAGCCACTGCATATCTTGTCTTTAAAGGCAACGAATCTCATTTGCACCCTTCCTGCAGCACAGCAAAACATTACACGAGCCGTAAGACTATTTATGGAGATTTATGGAGATAATTACCTCGAATTTGAAATATATGCAAACAACTAATTGCCATTTAGTGTATGTTCTATGCTAGGAATGTTTGTCTCTACGAGAAAATATTTCAAATCAAAGTCTAACGGTCACTGTAGTTCCATTACAATTAAGTTTCTGGCTCCTAAACTTTTTTAAAGGTTCTTAACCCTATTTTGACTGGGCTATTTCAGACCAGGTTTTTCCGGGGGGGGGGGTTCAATTTTGCCCCCCCCCCCTTTCACGATCTCAGCCGCAGATCGCGCGATCACCGCAAAAATGACCCAACTCAAATTTTGCTTACCTCAAACATATCTTAGAGTTCCATTGGTATGAAACATAGGTTGAATCATTGGCCTTAGTGGAGTGGTCTTAATGGATTGACTTTTGATCTCTGCTTGTCAGCTTGATAAAAAAGATGTCATAAATTTCCCATTCCCTCACTGCCTGTCTCATTTTCCCCTATATTGGTAAAATCATGATACGTTTAACCTCCATTTTGCTATGATATATTCATCTTTAACATAAAATTGTGTGCAAAACCACAACTAATGTGAACTTGCCACCCAGCTCCACTAGAGACCAGCTCTACCATCCTTCTAATCTTGCATGAAGTCAAAATATATTGAACAAGGGCTAAAGGATATTAGGTTATATTAGGGATAAAGGATATTTAGGACTTTATAAACAATGTTAAATGTTAACATGTTAAATGTTAACATGTTAAATGTTACAACACTCGCTCTTGCAATAATTACAACTGCTAATGCTAAATCTACCCATAACCCTACCCCTAATCCCACTCTAAATCAAATATAAATTCTTAATCCTACCACTGATTTTGTTTTGTTTTTTTTCATGAAAAGTACATGTAAATGTCAGTGAAGAAAATGTTATATTATCCATTGACAAGAAACATAAGTATACAGTATTGCACAACATAAACTCCATATCAAGTATGCAACACTTGATATTTCATTAACTGCATATGTATCATAAACTAATATTTGGAAATAAGAGGTGGGGGGGGGGGTGTTACATCACCCCCAACCCCCTCCTCCCCCCCAAACACAGCAGCTTTGAGCCTTAGACATTAATCATGTATACCTTACCTCAGACGGCAGAAAGTAGTACTATAATCACTTGTTACGAATTCATCAAACTAGATATACATGTTAACATCAAATTCAATGAAAGATAAACAAGGGCTAAATACAAAACCAAAAACTTACCAAAAAGAAAACTTTTGCCATTTTTCATACAACTGAGTTTTGGTATATCATCAATGGAGTTTTCCATCTCACAATCAAAATCAGAAACACTGAAATTTCATTTCTACAATTGTTTTATTCATTGCATTTCTGGCCACTCATCCACGCTGTGTTTCATGAGCCCACCATCTTGCAATCTGTCAAACCACATTTTAAGTCCGCTAAAAGTATTTTCGTTGTCATCATCGCTATCGTTCAGGCCGATAAAACTCGGATCGACGTCACGATGGTACCTCCGCCGCCGTGTAGTGCTCGCAGGTTGTCCATTAGATACATGATGAGGCTTGAAAATACAGTACTGCTTTTTTAGATATGCGCATTGCCATCAAAATGCCTAACCCCTGTTCTGGCAAAGTGTCTTGTATAAGTGCTGAATACCACCTAGAGTATTTTTCGATGTCTACATAATGAAATGGGATCCTGTTGGGAAAAGGAAAACACAAAATGATTAGTCAAGCCATGATGTTGCCAAGATAGAATGGGTGTCCCAATATAGATATAAGGTTACTTTCAAGAGAAATCTAATCATTTGAATTTTAATCAGACCATTTCTTAAATATTATTTTACATCCCACTTCACTTTATCATATCATCGATAACTGAAAACTGGCAGGCATAAAAATTAATTCAAGCCAAGTCAATGGATGGTTTTGATCTCCAAACTTATTTCTTGTTTTAATTCTCCCTCATTGTGTGATTTTAAGTTTTGGATTAGTGTTATTTTTAGTGTTAGTAGACGTCAAGAGCCGTTAAACCAAACTCCAACACTGCGACTCGGATTAATGGCCACAATCAATTCTATAATCGATAGCTTAACACGAGCGTGACATCACATCCCTTGTTCAGCGAACATGAAAAACACGGAAAACCTGAAGAAATGTTGCAATTTCTTTATAAAATTTAAAAACAGCCGTACTACAAATGTAACACAGTCGGAAAGGCATGTACAGTTCGGCCTCGGTTAACCGGCGATGTTGGGACCAGCAGTCATCCGGATAAGTGATATGGCCGGATAAGAGAGATAATGTACAAACACAGTATAGGGGGGAGTTAATACATGTTCTATGTTATAGTATTATAACCCACACACCATGTGCAAATTGCCACAGACCACACACATGTGTTGCTTTATTCACTTTTCCCCAAATACCCAGCCAGTTCTGTGTACACTTCTGATAAAGGTATATCAATTACAGGCAATGACTGATAAGTCCATTGTCCGGA
>JZLH01S0057848.1:2987-17841 GCA_001188425.1 Eucidaris tribuloides | reverse complement strand
AATGTAGCTATAAAAATGTCTTGCTTAATGATCTGCACTGAAAATACAGTAGCAATATACATGTACATACTGTACTAATGTCTTAACACTTATGCTACTACCATTACTCCTGCTAGTGTACTACTACTACTACTACTACTACTACTGCAGTACTTCTACTACTACTACTCTGCTACTACTACTACTACTACCACCACTACTACTACTACTACAACTACTACAGTACCTCTACTACTACTTCTACTACTACTCGGCTACTACTACTACTACCTCTACTACTACTACTACTACTACTACTACTACTATAGTAATACTGCTACCACCTTCTACTGCTACTACAACTACTTCATTACTACTACTTGACATGTACTACTACTACTACTACTACTACTACTACTACCACTACTACTACTACTACTACTAGTATTATGTCTATTACTACCCGACTACACAACAACTAATTACTACTACTACTACTAGAATCTTGTTACTCCCTTTTTGAATTGATTCCCTGTCTGTGTTTGTTATAACTGTTTGCATTGGGGTGGGGGGGGGGAGGGCAGAAATGAAGCGAGGAGTGATTAGTGACAGACGGGTGCTGAAAAGTGTGATGGTAATTTGAGACAACTTGTGGCTGGTGAAGCTCAGCAAAAGGGGGAGGGGGTGAGTCCATGAGAAACCCGGTCAACATTATAGCCCATGCAGTCAAACTCTTGGTAAATGATCTGGTACCCCAATTTTCCGTTCAAAAGACTATTTTGTGAAAATGTAGATTATTCTTTTCGTCAATTTTTGATCTTCTCATAGTTAACTACATAATAATTTTGATCTAGTGAACTTCAGTATCTACTCACAGATCGTTGATATTATTGTAGGAATATCTAATGAATGCATTATGTGATCAAAAATCATTGAAGACGACAGTCATAAAATTTGGTGGACATTATAAAGGGACATTCCCATCTCAACTATTTTGAATGCATACATGTCAATTTACTGAATAAAACTATTTGTGCATAATTACACTATTTGTGTACATGTACATTGTATTCCCTTTAGTGAGGTAGTGGTCTTTACCAAAATTAGAGAACATAAAATTCAATACAGATCAATCAGTTACAGTGTATTTTAGAAGATACATACCAAAAAATTTGTACAATCCCATTATATATCCCTATCTCATGAAAAGCACCAGTTGTAACGTTACACAATCATTTCATCTTAGATGAACTGAAAAGAAAACAGTAGATCAGTTTATATTTGTCGGCTCTCGTTCTGCATGCCAATACTCTCCGTAGGGTAGCGGAGGACGCAGAAAGAATTTGGAGTTAGCGAGAGAGTAACATCATGAATAATGTAAAACAGCCATTGCACTAGCCAGACTGTCTAGGCAGCCGAACGCTTTGTGTGGCGGCATCTCGGCGTGAAATGCCAAAACATCCTATTGCGTACACCCTTTTTGTGTGACGCACGTCTTTGTGTAGTGGAATTCTGAGGCCGGTTCGTCTTTCATAAGATATCCATGGAATGTCGGCTCACAGGATGGTTTCCCACGCTATACCCTGGCACATGTTGCCGGTCGGTCGTTGAGACAAGCCACGAGGTCCAGTAGGGGGTCAGTAGGGCATTGGCTTCTGTTAAATGGTATGTCGCATGCGGACGTGAGTCATTGAGTGACTATACAGTGAGATATAATTGGATATAAAATACTGTCCGTCAATGATTGGTTGCTGGTCGAAAACGATCATGAACTGATAATGAATCAGCATTGAAGTATCAATCGCCATGTAGTTCATCGTGTGGCGGGTTGCAGATCATGACAGACTTCAGACTTTGAAGTTGCTTCCCAGGCTGCCAGAATAATACCAAAAAAATGACGCGCCCTTCTGAGGCCGCAACCGCGCTTATGAATAGACAATACTGAATTAAAATGCTTTTTTGCTCCGTGATCACGTGAACTTTAAATTGTGTTAGGAGACTCCACAATGAGGCATTTATCAATGACGCGATTCGTCCTGTAACCGGGCCGTATAGAAATGGAAAGAAGTGGTATGCGACCTTCGCTATAATAAAGGAATTCTTATTAATCAGCGGGTGAAATTCCGGCATATCCGATCAACCGTTTCGGATATCAACATCGGATATCCGGATATTAAAATACCCGACAGTGCATATTATTTTCTCAGCACTAACGTACCTCATGGAGGGCGAGGCAGCAGAGTGCCTCCCTCCCCCTTCCCCCGACGAGGTAGAAGTACCTTTTTTTTTTTGCTTGTTAGCTAATCTGGCAGGGGGACCATGTACCAAAAGGAACCCCGCTTGGACCTCCGATTGGGAGTGAAAAATTTTTCATCACTACCCCCTGAGCGACATTTCGTCAGTTGGCATGACTGGAAAAAAATTGGGACCATGGATTTGGAAAAATTAGACTAAGGATTTGGCCGCGGATAAAATTGTCTTCCCTGACGACGTACGCCAGGTACGCTACTAACTGTTTCTCAGTAGTAACTTTTTCCTCTCAATCTTCTCTGAATCCAATGTAAATGATTCTTTGGCATGAAATGTGTTGGTACAAATTAAAGGTTCCTACCTACAACATACAGTTTCAATGAGGCATCAAATGAATGTTCCTTATCATTTCTGGCTGAAATAGGCAGGTCAGTATCTATTTCTCATTTTATTTACATATTTGTGAAATTTTCTGTCTTTATCTCTTTTCCTTTTAAGTATATAGATCAAGAACATGTTTCCCATGATATTTTGTGTGTTTCCTGAGCTCTACCTATTTCTTATGAACTTTTTGTGCATTCTGTAACTGTGACAGAAACTAACTGCTTAGCAATAAGCAGTTAGCTTATGTCAGCTGTCAGCTGTGTCAGCTGTCAATCACTGAAATGGTATACATTTTATTAATACAGAGAAAAGAACAACTTACCGGGGCGTTCTCATCTTTCAACTCCGGTAACTCCAGCTTATAAACAAACTTAGCTGTGGCATCAGCAAGGGCATAGAGGAATTGTTTGATCGCCCGTCGTTCTTTGGTAAGGTCAACACCACGCCAACCATCGGGAAGCCATGCCATCCTGATGTTGTTGCCACGTTGCCTCCAAATTACAGCAACCTGAGGTAAATATGTGGAAATAAACAAAAATAACCTCTTTGTTATGCAATACCCCTCAAAATTATCAGAACACTCAGAAATTCAAGGTTTCTTGTTTCATATAGACAAATTATGGGTGGTGCACAGGTGGAATTATTATGTTCTTACCAAAATGTTTAAAGTGATAGGCTAACATTGTGGAGCTTCAATTTAAAAATTGTCAAACTTTGATATCTGAGCTACATAGTAGTGTTCAAATGGACAAATAAACACCCTAGAATACAAAAGTTTGGAAAGTTACACTGCCAATGGCAAGTTATGCATCAATAAACAATTAAAACTTGGGGCGAGTTTTAATAGCTTAGGTGTACATCACAATAAGTCTATGGAGGAAATGGGCAAGTGAATCTGGTCAACTCATACGATTTTCACTTTTTTAAAGCCACTAAATAATCATTTTGAAATACCAATTTTTTCAGGGCTTCATTTTTAGACCTCATCAAAGACACTGGTAGCATGGGGAATCATGTGGCTCAGATTTGTTTTACTGTGGTAAATGTTAGCCAATACCTTTAAATACCTAATGCTATCTTTCCCTTTGTAACAATGATTTCACCACATACCAGTAATAATACATGCAGCCAGATATACGTAAAATATTTTCCATGTGTTCTTATAATTTAGACCAGTACAGTCTGCAAATCTTTAATGAAAATCCTATTATACTTATCTGCATGTTGTTGTTTATTATGAAAAGAAAAAATAATGTTGACAAAAAAAAATGTATTTGCGTAAAAGGTGTATGACTGCTCTCTGACATAGTCAAATGATTGTATCACTTTCAACACACAAGTTTACTGATAATTTCCACCTTGACCTCAGCCAAAGATGTCTCGTCCACCTTCTTCAAAAGATGAAACTTAGTACTCAAAGAGTAATTTTTGACTTACTGGGGCTGAGTCTTCACTGTGGAATGACAGACCATCCAGTGCCGCCATAACTTCTGGCTGTCTCTCGTAGAGGATGTACGACAGCTTGGCATCGTGAGGCCATGAGGTTGTCTCCATGGCAACCTGCCTAAACGATGACCTGAATGGTTCATGCTCCTCGATGGCCTTTGTTATCTGAACGCGCAAAGTCTGTTTCATAATCAGAATGGAAAGGAAAAAATGAAGGTATTGTACACTCAAAAATATTCACGGTGGTACAAAGTTACCAAGGTTTTCTTTTTCCTCATACATGCGACAGCATCACTACCATGTGCAATGGTGTACACCATGTCTTTGCATTAGCTAAGAATTCATGTTGGCTCAAATTTACAGACTAAATTGTGCTTGACAACAACAACAACAACAAATCCCTTATTGGTCAAATCCTTCCTCAACAGAGGTAGTGGAACTACAACCAGATCATTCATTGTGATGGGCCGAATGAGAGTACCATCCATGCAATGTTTGGTCACAGATGGTGATCTTCCGAAGAACTACACACATGCAGACAATATTGACAAGGTCATTTCCTACTAACTTATATAGTTATTTCCTTGCAATGTCCATCAGACATTCAACTTTATGATTTCTTTCAAAAACAATATGTAAATCATTACTGATGCTTTGATTTATCCACAAGATGTATTAGGACAGCATCATTTTGGACGTTTGATCTTAATAAAATTCAAAAAGGCAGTCGGTATTTTTTTGTGATTTTTAGCATTTCTCCCTTTTATATCTTGATAAAGACAGAAAGTTATGGAGTCACAGGATTGCAGGGACAGAAACACACATTACATGGATAAAAGCAGCATCTACACTCCAGCACTAAATTGGTGAGAGCCCCTATATAATAAGACAATCAGAACATTGTATTCCTCACATTACTTACATTCTTCCATATGACTGCGGCGACTCTGGACATATCTCTTCAAATATGCTCTGGGAAGACAGCCTGGGCACCATGAGGCGTTTATTGTTGTTTAGGATATTGTGTAGGGCTTCCAGAGTTATATCAGATTCCTGCAATATAACCACAAAATTAAAGTTACTGGATTCTTTAAGCATGCCTAAAACTTCATAGTGTGTAAATACACTGGTATCTTATCTACCATAGAAAAAAATATGCCTTCAAAATCTGTAGCACAGTATACATGCTGGAAACTCAATTTTGTTGAAATTATATTGACAATTAAGAATTTGAATCAAATTCTTGTCTTGCTGGTAGAAAATCAGCCAAATCAATCAAAACATTCCACATACATACAAGCTTCATCTATAATTACTGCCTATCAAAAACTTGATTAAAAAATTAATTTACCTCATCATAAGTTCATGGTTCATGAGAAGGAAATTTGGGAAATTGCTGTATACATGGATATTACAAGTAAGGTACTGGTACATATACCACAAAAATTTGACGAATTATAATATTTTCATCAACATCTTCGCCTCCTTGGTGTACATACACCAACTGTGTCATTCTTGTTCTTTCTAGTTTGACTTATCATATTCACTCTTCTATATGAAGTTGATTTGCAAATGCTCTCTTGACTTGTTCCTCAACAAGATTTGAAAAACCCCTGGTGACATTTCCACAATCTATTTGTGCCAACATTTGTTCTGCTCTTTGCATATTGATTGGTTGTGGTTCACAAAATTTAGTGATAATAATCGCCACAATGGGCCTAGGCCTTAAAGGCCCACTGTCAAGGGTCAACTCAACCAAAGTGAGAATGACAACTAGTCTTGGAATACAGGCATGTACTCACACACATGAACTGTGGCAGTGCCATAGTGTACAGATTGCGAGAGGAAAACAAATGTATTTTTTCCACACTGTCATGGCTGTCTCTGTTGCATAATGGTATAATTAGGACACCCTTTTAATAATTTTAGTCAAAAGAGGGTATTTTTCATTCTGTCATGACAATGGGCCTTTAACCCATTGGATATGATTTGATTTCAATATAACACACATTTTCTATAGACCCGAGCACAAGATATCTTGTTCTTATTCTCCAAGGGGGTAAAGAAGTAGGATTTACCTGAAGCATATCCACATGTTGCCCGACCGTTTCCTTGAATACCAGAAGCCCCGCCCCTATATCCTTGTACCCGACGTGCTGGCCAAGTTTGGGAGTGTTCTGAGCTCTGGCTGAAGCGAACCCGAATGTCTGATACTCCCGGAAATTCATGGCAGCCAGTTTCAGCATGAGCGGAAGTTCTCTATACGAGGAATAGTGGAGGATGCGAGGCTTGTTCTCATGGTAGTAGCTTGCCAGGAAATCATTGTAGTTGTTGTCGTTCACCTGAAAAAGAGGAAATATTAGACCAAAGACTAATTTCCAAATGGTAAAACTCGTAAAGGCTGATCATTTTTTAACGGTTCACGATAATTGAATTGTTTATTTTTCATAGTAGCCTGTATGAAATAATGTTTCTGATAATATATTGAATGCACAAGTAAAATCATTTTCAAATTTATGAGAAAATGGCACTTTATGGAATTTATATAACATGACATATGGGGAGCTGCTCGCATGTGACGTCACAAATTTAAAACTTTAGAATTCCATGACTTTGTTATTCTTTGACGGATTTTCGTCAAATCTTCATTAATATGTTTCTCTCATTTTTCTGCTTTTATTAAAACTAACTTGACCTCAGGGTGAACCTTGCCTTTAATAGCTGGCTATGTTCTCAAAATAAAACAAAGAAATAACAAAGTTCCACCCTTAGTTATTGTAAATAAGTGATCACTACAAATATGGAAGGGATTAATAGCATTATTATCTGGTCATTTGCTAATCAAATAGTTATGTAATGAAGTCCAGTCTACCTTTACCTTTTGATTACCCTTGATATTGTAATATGTTCCTTCTTTTTTCTTTTTCGGCCATTCCCACAATTAGGGGTCACCACAACAAATATGTTTCTCCACGCACTCTAGTTTGTGATATCTCCTCTGTCACACCAGTCATATTCATATCTTCTCTAACCATGTCCATACATCCCCTTTTTAGTCTACCTGATGTGTTCATATAATAATGGAGTATTTCTACAGATACAGACACACACAAGTTATACTAAATGGTGTATAACGGTACAGAAAATCAATATGGTATGCATGGTACAAAAACACAAGAAAGGTACGAGGGTGGGGTTCAAATTTCATAACTTTCCATAACTTTGCAAATCGGGAAACTGTAAATTTCCAGGACCGTTTTTAAGCTTGTAAAAATATATCATACACTACTAGCAAGCTCCCAATAAATGGTCATTTTACAAAATATCTTTAAAATGATTTCCCTGACTTTCCAGAAGAAATTGGTGAATTCTCTGACTTTCCTTGACTTTTGCTTCTGGAAAAAGTATTTTCAAATTCCCTGACTTCCAGAAATTCTATGACCCATACAAACCCTGCAAGGGGGTTCTTTACCTCTTGAACAAGGTCATCTGGTAGCAGTGTATCCACGAAATCCTTCATTGTCTTCAACGTGACTGGACCACGCCCATATTCTGTCACTTGTTCCTCCAGCACTCCAAGGATAGCCGGTCGATGGTGAATCCCGAGACGGGATGCCAGTCTCCCTTCATTGTCGATGTTGACTGTCCCCACGCCAATACCTTGATTGAATGAACACATAGACAAGGTGAAATGAGATGACTGTGAGCTGTCCATAATGGTACAAGGAACAAAGGAGTCAAAACATACATGAACATTTTTTTTTAAACTGGAGTGTAATATGTACATCCGATGGTGCAATATATGCTGTGGTGCCAATTACTATGGTAATGATTACTCCAAAGACAAATATATGTTAGATTAAAGGTATTGGCTAACATTTACCACAGTTAAAAAAATCTGAACCACATGATTCCCCATGCTACCGGTGTCTTTGATGAGGCCTAAAAATAAAGCCCTGAAAAAATTGTATTTCAAAATGATGATTTAGCGCTTCAAAAAAGTGAAAATCGTAAGTTGACCGGATTCACTCGCCCATTTCCTCCCACAGACTTACTGTGTGTACACATAATCTATTAAAACTCGCCCCAAGTTTTAATTGTTTGTTCATGCATAACTTGCCATTGGCAGTGTAACTTTCCAAACTTTTGTATTCTAGGGTGTTTATGTGTCTATTTGGACACTACTATGTACCTTAGATATCAAAGTTTCACAATTTTTTAATTTGAAGCTCCACAATGTTAGCCTATCACTTTAATGAATAAAAGGTTTGAAGAGAGAATTTAAGATGCAATTTAAGATAACAAGTGTGCTGTCTATCTCTGTATTATCAAATAAATAATAAATAAACTAAAATGCTTGATCTATCATTTTACAATGACTCAGAAAAAAGAGTGACCAAACGGGACTTGAACCTTAACACTTTGAGTGCTATCGGCGAACCTGTTCGCCCAGGGTTGACTTCACTCAGGTACTATCGGCGAACCTGTTCGCCGAGAAGACAATCGGATCCATATCTTTTAATTCGAATGACAAATGTCACTGAAGTTCCTACCAATGACATTTATCGTTAAATGAATACACAATGAACCAAATAAATGAGTTAAAATGTATTGTCTTGATAGCAAAAATCGTACAATTTGGAAAGGTTATACACATAGTCCGAAACAATCCAGTCCCTGGTTAACACACCTGGATTTTTAGCCCAGCACCCAAAGTGTTAAAGTGATAGGCTAACATTGTGGAGCTTCATTTAAAAAATTGTCAAACTTTGATATCTGAGCTACATAGTAGTGTTCAAATGGACAAATAAACACCCTACAATACAAAAGTTTGGAAAGTTACACTGCCAATGGCAAGTTATGCATGAATAAACAATTAAAACTCGGGTCGAGTTTTAATAGCATATGTGTACACACAGTAAGTCTATGGGAGGAAATGGGCAAGTAAATCAGGTCAACTCACGATTTTCACTTTTTTAAAGCACTAAATAATCATTTTGAAATACAATTTTTTCAGGGCTTCATTTTTAGACCTCATCAAAGACACTGGTAGCATGAGGAATCACGTGGCTCAGATTTTTTTAACTGTGGTAAATGTTAGCGAATACCTTTAAACCTACTGATGTCCGGTCAGTGGCTTAACCACCAGGCTATGCCGAGTAACAGCAAGGCCACGTTTTACTCGGTTATAAATACCCGAGAATCACTCCCTTTGTCTGAGCGCATTAATATTTAATAAACAACCAGTAGGAGCGAATAATATCAATTAATGTATATGCAACTGAATATGTTTAAAAAATTGCACAATATGTTATTTATGTAATTTCCATAATGTATGGACCAAGCACATCAGGAGCTCTTGCAGCACATTAGAATATACATGTACAGTATTTGAATAGTTTTTTGTGCTTAATGAATTTTATATTATTATTTCACATTACTTTCATATATTAGACTTGAGGATATCATTGGGTTTTGATTCAGCGTGAGGCAAGGATGAGGTTATGGTTAATGTTAAGGTTGGAGTGAAGTTCAACATTACGATTTAGCACTGGTGCATAAGTCAAACATTAACATCCACACTGGAAAGATTTCTTTTGGATCACTGTAAAAAAAAAAATCTAAACATATGTGAGAAACCCATGACACTTGGTGATAGAGCCTTTGAAAAATGGCACAAAATAGTGGAATTTCCTCCTCAAAAGTTCAGATCCATTATAGACTTTGATAATGTCAAATCCATACTTCAAGACCCACCTTTTTGATAATTATTTAATTCTAAATTTTCATAATTGCAGTTTATATATACTTCTCACATGCTATGCATGAATACTATTTTTATGCTAATATGCATTTCTAGGAATTGAATATTATTATCATCATGTTTGTTTGTTTGAGTAAATATATATGTAATAAACAAAAGTCGTAATGGTCTGGTGGTTAGAGCATCCGCCTCACGTCCGGAAGGTCGAGGGTTCGAGCCCCGACCAGGTCATACCAAAGACTTTTTTAAAATGGTACCTTCTGCTTTCTAGCTAGGTGCTCAGATTTCTAGAACAGAGAAGGGTAATAATGACATTTATGTTATGCAGGGCCTGCTGGTAGAACAGTCTATGTGACTGAAGTGGCTACCCTGGGTAAATAAGACATTGCTGTTGTTGTTGTTGTTGTTGTGTCATTGTTGTTGTTGTTGTTGTGTCGTTGTTTTTGTTGTTGTGTCATTGTTGTGTTGTTGTTGTTGTTGTTGTTGTGTTGTTGTTGTTGTTGTTGTTGTGTCGTTGTTGTTGTTTTTGTCTCGCCTGCGTAGCGGAGCGAGACATAGGTATCACTATTTCCGGCGTAGGCGTCGGCGTAGGCGTCGTCAACAATTGTGTTGTACACACAATAACTTTCTATAGCTTCGAGGTAGGATCACCAAATTCATACCAGAGGTCCATCTCTTGAAGGCGCAGGTCAAGTTCGAATATGAGTCGAATTTGAATAAGGTCAAAGGTCAAAGGTCAATGAACTTTCCATGACTGGCACTGTGCTATGTTGTACACACAATAACTTTCTATACCTTTGAGGTAGGATTGCCAAATTCATACAAGAGGTCCATCTCTTGAAGGTGCGGGTCAAGTTTGAATGAGAGTTGAATTTGATTAAGGTCAAAGGTCAAAGGTCAATGAACTTTCCATGACTGGCACTGTGCTATGTTGTACACCTAATAACTTTCTATAGCTTTGATGTGGAATCACCAAATTCATACCAGAGGTCCATCTCGTCATATAACATAGTTTTGACATGCAGTCTCTTCATGACTGCGATATGCAGGCGAGACAACGCTTGGCGTTTGCCTTGTGTTGTTGTTTCGTTGTTGTTGTTTTGATGTGGAATCACCAAATTCATACCAGAGGTCCATCTCGTCATATAACATAGTTTTGACATGCAGTCTCTTCATGACTGCGATATGCAGGCGAGACAACGCTTGGCGTTTGCCTTGTGTTGTTGTTGGTTGTTGTTGTTGTTGTTGTTGTTGTTGTTATTATTATCATTAAGTACCCCAAGACTCCATCTCTGGGGCAATGTCGGACCACACTCTCTCCACATGGGCACAATTGAAACAGAAGTGTCCAGTGATGAGCAGCAGATACGGCTTATAGTGGCTTTTGGGCAGGACGCCGCTCTCGTAGCTGTAGAGTGTGACCCTCCGTGGATCGTGGGATCTGGAATTGGTGAACTTGAAGTTGAATCCATCAAATTTGAAGCCTTGGAATGAGTGGCTGAACGGGTCTCGTCGCTGATGGTCCTCGTTGGGGTCGACATATCCGAACTGATCAAACCGTCGCCGCTTTTCGTCATCAGATAATATCTGCACATGTCATGATAAAATCAAAAAGAAAAGATTTCATAGTTTCAAACATCAATCATCAAGATAATTGGAGTACTGGTTATCACCGTGATAGGAAATCTTTAATAACAGTTTCACATTTTCATTGGTTTTCACATGAAAGCACGTTACATTTGCATCATAATACGGGAAAACTTCCGCTCAAATGTGACAAATACTTGTAGGATTGATAGTTTGAACAGGTAGATTTTTCATCATTCGCCAGCCACTGCAATACTCACTGTCAAAGGTATTATATCTGACCTACATGACAGTATAAAAGAATGGTATTTGGAGTCATGAGACACAAGGTTTATGCTGTAATAGTAAGATACAAGACTATTAAACCCTTGACCTTGTTTGCTAATTGATGGGTAATGTAACACAGGTGGATGGTACAGTATACAGTTTGACTAAAAGGAAATCTGTGTAAAAGGGCCACCTGTTAGATAGAACATCAAAAAATCACACATAAATAAGAAATGCATTTATATGAACCATCATGGAAATGACACATTGCTATAAAGAAGATGCATTTACTCTTCTTTTCTGTGCTTTTATTATGAGATTAAGTAAATCTCCATTTGTACAGGGTCATCCGGTTCCTGTAAGCAATGGGTTAAAGTGACTACCGGGTGCTCTACCAGTTTGGGGAATGAAAGTGTGGAGAGCTTCCCAGTGGTTTTGACATAAATTTTCACTTACATGTATTCTCATTTCTTATCCAAAATTTGATTTCCTATTGCTTGTTGTACAAGTACACTTTACATGTATATCCCAGCAGAAAATGATTCTCCTGTAATGCTTTTTCTGAAATAAATTAGTTTGCCATCTGAACTGATAATGTCAAAAAATACAAATTTGTGAAAATTTGTGTACAAATCCTATGAAGAGTTCTTCACACTTTCCTCTCAAAAAGTGTTGAGTTGCCAATTTAAGAATCCTTGAAACTTTGAACCTTCATAACTTTCAACTTCTTAACCTGCCCACACACATCAAGCCACTTCCGAGAATCAGTTTACCCTCTGAAAACTTACCTTTTTAATAAATAATTCTCTGGAATGCCCAGTTGTAGGTTAGTCAAGGGGGGGGGGGGTTTTCACACCAACTTAGATTTTCAGTATTCATTATATGTCTCTTGTTTGAACTACTTAAGGTTTCTCATATAATTTTTATGCCTCTGTCCCGTAAGGGTGCCGGAGGCATTATGTTTTCGGGTTGTCCGTCCGTGTGTCCGTACATCCGTGCATCCGTGCGTCCATATGTCCGTGCGTCCGCATTTTCTTGTGAACAAGATTTCTCAAGTACCGCTGGAGGGATTTTAATGAAACTTGGACCAAGGATGGACCACTAGGCAAGGACGAATTGATTAGATTTTGGGACAAATCCGTCGAGGGTCAAAGGTCAAAAGTCAATGAACTTTATGCCAAAATGCCATTTTCTGCCTATAACTTCAGTTACATGTAGGAGTGGTCACTGTCGATATAATTTGGCAAGTAGGTACACAAATAAAAACAAATATTTTGGTAGAGTCACAGAGGTCAAAGGTCAAGGTAAAGGGTCAAAGGTCAATGAACTTTAGGCCAAAATGACATTTTCTGCCTATAACTTCAATTAGGAGTGCTCACTGTTGATACAATTTGGGAAGTAAGTACACAAATAAAAACATATTTTGGTAGAGTCACAGAGGTCAAAGATCAAGGTCAAGGGTCAAAGGTCAATGAAATTTAGGACAAAATGCCATTTTCTGCCTATAACTTCAGTTAGGAGTGCTCACTGTTGATATAATTTGGCAAGTAGGTACACAAATACAAAACAAATATTTTGGTAGAGTCACAGAGGTCAGAGGTCAAGGTCAAGAGTCAAAGGTCAATGAAATTTAGGCCAAAATGCCAGTTTCTGCCTATAACGTCAGTTATTAAGAGTGCTCACTGTTGATATAATTTGGCAAGTAGGTACACAAATAAAAAACAGATATTTTGGTAGAGTCACAGAGGTCAAAGGTCAAGGTCAAGGGTCAAATGTCAATGAGCTTTGTTCCAAAATGTGATTTTCCATCTGTAACTTCAGCTCACTGTTAATATAATTTGGTGGTTAGGTAAAAAAAATAAAAGACATATTTGGGTTGAGAGGCAGGTCAAAAGTCAAGGTTTACCATGTGAACAAATGACAAATAACTTTGTGTAGTCATTGGGATCAAAGATCAAGGTCAAAATCAATGAACTTTGTCCCAAAATGTTATTTTCTACCTATAATGTCACTTAGGAGTGTTCATTTTAAATTCTATTTGGTGAGTAGATCTGAAAAAAAAAATGACAAATAATTTCATGTAAGATGCAGGCTTTCAAGCGCTCCTACTTTTCCTTCTTTTTCCTACTTTTTTTACTCTCCTCCTACTTATCCTACTTTTTTCCCCCAAACTCCTACTTTCTCCAACTTTCTCCTACTTTTTTTTTGTAAAAACCCCATGAAAATAAAAAAAATGCTATTGATCATATAAAATGCTGGAGTAGTGAGTAGTCATTTCCTGAAAAAAAAAAAAAATACTATTGCTCATATAAAATGCTGGAGTAGTGAGTAGTCATTTCAGGTATTCACAGTCCTACTTTTCTCCTACTTTTAGCTCTTTATATCCTACTTTTCTCCTATTTTTAGCTCTTTATATCCTACTTTTCTCCTACTTTTTCTTAAATTTAGCTATTTTTCTCCTACTTTTTCACCATGGTCCACTTGAAAGCCTGAAGTTGTCAATGAATTTCTGAAAGGTAATTTATTAAAGATCATAGGTTGTTCAACTGTTTCCAACATCTTTCCATTTACCTGGTAGCTTGAAAGTATATATTGATCATACTATGAGCCAGTTGCATGTGCTACATAGCCAGCGGAGGCATACCCATCGACTGCCCGCAGTCAAACTTCTCTAGTTGTATTTGTATTTAACTTTAACTCCTGGTACTAAATTATCTAGACAGAATACAGTATGCTTAGAAATGCCGGTATTAAGCTCCACATAAATGTTTGTAGTAGTAGTATTAATAATAATAATATTAAATTACTATAATTATTATCATTATTATTATTATCATTATTATTATTATTATTATTATTATTATTATTATTATATTATTATTATTGATATTATTGTTGTTATTATCATTATTCTTATTATCATCATCATCATCATTATTATCATCATTATTATCATCATCATCACTATTATTATTATTGTTATTATTATTATCAGCATTATCAATATTATTATTGTTATTATTATTGTTGAATGATTTTGTCAAGTTTGTTCAAATTTTCACTATTTCCTTTCTCAGATTGTTCTATTTTCTCTGAATGCAGAAACATATCTGGGTTTCATTCACCTGTAACCACTTACCTCATATGCCTGTTGAATCTGGATGAATTTTTCCTGGG
>JZLH01S0057845.1:2251-15708 GCA_001188425.1 Eucidaris tribuloides | reverse complement strand
TGGGACAACAAGTTGAATTAAGAAGAGGACTGAAAAATGTAACGCCACCAGGTATTTGGGGGTCCCACCATACGACACATGACCACATACATGTACATGTGTAAGGGACACTTCCCTTTAACTCTTTACATGTTGAATTTATTTTGAGGGGATGATAATGACAATTGTTCTTTTCATGTTTTCTTGGAATTTTGCTTTCCTTATTGTCATATTGATAATGGTAATTTTTCTATAGATGTTACTTAAGCACACTATTTTTAGTGTCTCGTGTACAAACGTGAAGGAGAAAAAACAATTGTTATGACTGTTCATTTAATTGCATAATTGTACACAGATGCAACATTCACACGCAAAGGGTTAACACTTTCTTCATGTAATACTGTTTAACACTGTGGAAGCCTTATCTAAAAACAATGTCAAACTTTGATATCTGACATACATGATAATTTTTTAATCTAGACAAAATAAACACCCCAGAAAACATGAATTACACATGTATGCTGTCAATAGCAAAATATGCACAGATAGATATAAGTACACAAAGTTATGTCCTGCAGACAAGCAATCTATAATACAGCAGTCTGTGGGGAAAAAGTGGAAAAACTGAAAAAGCATGCAGTGACAAGTTTGAACTGCATTTTTTTTTTCATTGTTTCACTTTTAGACCATATCAGAGATCAGAGACACTTGTAGCATGAAGGATAACATATCTCAGTTTCTTTTACCAGTGGAAACATTCTTAATTGATATCTTTAAGTACTGCATTCGGAATATCACATGCGGAGTGTTCAGAGTTTTGTTCTCATGGTAGTCTCAGGGTTAAAAAAAATGTAGTAATTAAACAATAAGGTCTCATTTGGTAGTAACAATGGCTATGCAGCCAGAGTGTTGACATGCTTAATTAAAACAGATTGACTTGACTCTTAAATTAACATAGTATTGATTTTTGTAACCAGTTGGAGACAGTTTGATTTCAATATATCATGTATTTTCCATAAACAACAGTCGGAGATATCTTGTGCTTAGTCTCCAAAGGGTTAGAGTTCATTATGTCTCACATTCACACATAGGGTGTCATAAAGACATTAACATAATGGCACATACATGTACATGTAGGGATGCTGTACGTACGTACGGCAGCTTGAATTATTGTGTGGACCTGGAAATCATCAACAATTAGCTTCTTTGAAGAAACAATAACAATTGAAATATGCACCCCCCCCCCAACAACAACAAAAAAATAAAATGAATGAATTAAAATATAAAATTGCAGTGGCTAGAGTTGTTTTTTGCCTATGAACTGGTATTGTACCCAGTAATGACATGAGCTTTTCTGTCACATTATTTCTTCTACACAAGGCAATGGTATACTACAACACGCACACAACTTGTAAATATCATATTTGTCTCAATACCAAAGCAAACTTAATGACCAAGAAATACTACTACTACTACTACAGTTGAAGTTGTAGTTGTAATAGTAGTAGAAGTAGTAGTAATAGTAGTAGCAGCAGCAGTAGTAGTAGTAGTATAAAAATACTATATTGTCCCAATGTTGATACAAGACCAAAAACAGATTTCTACATGTAGTATGCTCGGAATTCATATTAATCTGATACACCTGTTCGAATGTTATCCCATTCATATAGAACTCTTTCATTACATTTCATAATTGTACCAGACATCCACTATTTGAATATGTAAGTCCCAACCCACAATGTTTTTATTTCATTTCCGTTTTTAAAACAAATCATACATGGACATGTGATGTACACATGTCTCTATCTACAAAAATAAACTTGTATTGACTTTGACAAGATGAAAGAAATGCCAATGACTGAAACATCAATTTCTAGATAGAACAAACATTACCTTTATAAACCGAATATACATGTAACATCATGCAAAATATTCCTTAAGCATTTCTATTCTACTAGAAAAATAACTATTGACTTTGACAATGTTACAGAATTGGCAACGACTAAAAAATCAGGATGTACATAGAAGAAACATTACCTACAACTACAACATTATGCAAGACATTTTTGAAGCATTTCTATTCTACTAGAAAACAAAATGTGTTTTCTCAGTTTGTTTGCCTTTATTTTTATTCTGATTTTTTTTATTCCAAAGTTCATTTAATTAAAAAATCAAAATAGCTATCTAAAATCTGAGCACTGATGCCCCTTTACACTGAAGCGGCTGTAATTTCTATGAATTTGATTGGGTTTTAATATCAGAAGGCGCAATGTAATTGCACTCCCCGATCACTCATCCAAGTTTAATCACTCTCCAAGAGTGAGATTACATAAACAGCCGCTCCGGCTCGAAACACGAACGAAACGACACACCCCCGTCCCCCTGCAGGCGATTGTGCATAAGGTGATAAGTTTTTCTTACCGTTTACCCACACAAACTAATAATGGCACTCTCTCTGCATCTCGACACTGATGAATGCGAAATAAAATGTCTGCGAGACGTTATCCAAGAGAACGAGCTAACTCCTAGAGAAACTCCTCGTATATGAATCACTATTGATCACCGGTAGATTGGTCCCCGTAACATCCATAAACGAGATGAGCATACCGCCTCATTGGGCTTCCCGAGAAGAACGCATCATCCGCTAA
This sequence comes from Eucidaris tribuloides, assembly GCA_001188425.1. Taxonomy (NCBI): domain Eukaryota; kingdom Metazoa; phylum Echinodermata; class Echinoidea; order Cidaroida; family Cidaridae; genus Eucidaris; species Eucidaris tribuloides. The sequence continues at coordinate 13,081 of JZLH01S0057845.1, read as the reverse complement.
TGTTCCTAAATACCGAGTGACTCCCTCGTGTTGCTAACGACCGCTTCTATCAACGTGGCCGGGCTTTATCGCTGATTACGGCGTTAACGCCTCTCCGATCCCTGTCATTTTCTCCGCGCGCCGATCAACGCTGTCGCGGCCGTACGGCAGATGGCGGTCCGCGTCGGAGGCGTTCGTCGTTAAAGTCGAGTGGTGATCCCTCCTAGCATTTAGGGTGATTCATCATTGGCGCTGTGCAAACGTTAGACTCTCATTGGCCGAGAGGGGAAGAAGAGTTGGGATGGAAATCATCCGTCAACAGTCTGCCCACACTCTTCATAGCTCTGTGGCTCAAGATAAAAATATGCAGGCTGTAAACTAGCACATTCACATACATCGATCTACACATAATAGCCTAGAGCGAAAACCAACAGCATCTTGACTTGTTTGTCTAATTTTTTTTTGGGGGGGGGAAGGGGGTCACTTTATTCTCGATGTGGCACATGTACATGTAGTAAAATCTTTTTAATTTGAGGTAAAAGAGCAATATCACTTTTCCGATCACTTTGGTGTGTGTGTGTGTGTGTGTTATGTATCTGTGTGTCTGTATTGTGCCTGTGTGTGTTTGTCTGTTTGTGTATCTGTGTCTGGGAGTGTCTGTGTGTGTATGTGTGTGTGTCTGCATGTGTGTCTGTGTGTGTCTGTGTATTGTGGTTAGGGAATGTTTGGAGGCTCAAAACAGTCAAACATGTACATGGACCAGGCATTCAAGTACAACCATGTTCTTATACAAGCATTTCTTCTATTCAACACACAATACACACAGACAAGACATACAAACACAGAATCATATACATAAACATACACATACACATATACACAAACACACAGTTTGAGCAGTTTCCCATAAAACTTTCCGATATATTGTTTACATTTGTTCTTACAATTCAAAAAAAAAATCTGTTAGCAATATTTTTGTCACAGTTCATGTTATTCTACTGTAGGTGCCTGTCTTATACAATTTTTGCCACTCAATTTACCAATCAATATGCTTGGTTACAACATCACACATGTAATGTTGTATACTGGGAGAACCATGGACACGTGAATCATATAGTCATACAATGATGCAAACCATTTTAAGTTTTCACTTTCTATTTGAATACACTTGAGTGCAATGGATTATTATACCTGCATGCATAATCAATAACATTTTCATCCTCTAGCTGCATTTATGCATTCAGTTTGACAAAGAGATCATTTTCTATTGAACAGGAAATATTGAAAGCTTGCAATATTGATGTCATTTCCGATCACAAAACTGCAAGATCTACATAAACTGAAACAGGACCATACTTGATAACAATTTCTACTGTCTGTAATGATTTTCAGTTTTATGCTTAAAATGTGTTGAGATAGCATACTCTCTTCTATGACATATAAACTGTGGCAGGTTGAGAGAGATTAACATATCACAGATTGTGGACCGACATGTATCACTTTGTCAGCAAAATATTGTGATGCACTTCAAGTTGAGCAATTTTACATGAATACACAGTACCACAAAGTATTCTTTTGTAACCCAAGACATTAGAAAACATCAAACCCCCTGAAAATTGTTTACAGTGACAAATTGTGATGTTTAGATTATCAGAGAGCTAGTATGGTATGTTGGGTCGCCCCCCCCCCATACACACACACATTTTACTATTTGAGTTTAATTTATAAAAAAAATGGGAGAGTTTCTGACAGAGCAATTTTCAGGGTAGTCGGTAGTGATAGATCATATTGGTCTATCTAAAAAAATATGATAGCAAAGGATTTCAAACACGTACCAAAACCATACTTGGGCCTTAAAGACACTATATAACACTGTGGAAGACCCGTTTAAAAAATTGTCGAACTTTGCTATCTGACATATCTGACAGTGTTTGAATGGACAAATAAACACCCTAGAACACAAAAGTTTGGACAGTTATGCTGTCACTAGTACAACATGTGCAGATACAAATTGGCACGTTAATTTTATATCAGCTGATAGGAAATTCTGCAACACAGCAGTCTATGGAGAAAAGCTGGATTGGTCTCTCAATGATTTTCACTTTTTTAAATCACTTAATGATTGTCTTACACTGCAATTTTTTCAGGGCTCCATTTTTAGACCATATCAAAGACACTAGTAGCATGGGGAATCATGTAGCTCAGATTTTTTAAACTGGAAACATTGTTATACAATGCCTTTAAGAGATGAAATAAGAACAGTAACAAGTTCACATTCAAGTTGTACACATTTCATAACTCATATCTTTATTACACCATTATCACATAATGTTGCAACTGCACTGCTGAATTTTACTACATGTACATACATACACATACACATACATACATACAATTACATACACACATACATATATATTATACATACATATACACATACATACATACATATATATTATACATACATACATATACACATACATACATACATATATATTATACATACATGTTTTGTCACAGTTTGGAAAATCTCACTGCACATAAATGGCAGCCATTTTACTTCATTGCATCGTGCGACAAGAAAGAGTGCTTTAGCTGGGTAAATTTTGAAGATAAATTGAAGTTTATGCTCTCGGCGTGTCTGCCCCTCTGCCGATATAATCATATTTACACAGCTGGAGAGATATTTCTATCATCTTCCGTTGCTAGTGTGATTCAAGACCTACACGATGTTTACTCTTCATTAATGATCACAAAATATAATTTTGCTCACGGACAGGGCCAAGTGGATGTTTGTCATCCAATCTCCAATATGTGGAAAAACTTTAAAGCATAGTGCAATTTTAAAGGAAAATACGACAGGAGAGATTACAGGTAAAAAGCATGACTGGTGGTAGTCCTCAACTTAGGCTGAAACTATTCTAGAATCAAGTAACTACTCAAGAATTCTGTTATGAAAATATTGTGGTCAAACATTGACTCATTCTAAAACAACTACTGTCAATATCCCTTGTGGCAGGCAAGTCTGTTGTGTATCTTTCTATGCGATTTACTTTATTTCTATCAGGGCATGAAAGAAAGAAATACTGGCGGGCTCATGCTTGCTTCTCCTCAAAGGTAAGGTCCACCCTAATATCATGTTGGTTTTAATGAAAGTAGAACAATGAGAGAAATATATCAATGGATGTTTGGCAAAAATCCACCAAAGAATAGCGGAGTTATGAATATTTGAAATTTTAAATTTGAGACCTCACATGCAAGCAGCCTCTGGACCCCCCCCCCCCCAATGGTCATGTAATATACATTCCATAAAGTGCCATTTCTCAGAAAATTAAAAATGATATTACCTGGGCATTCAATAAATAATTGGAAACTTATTTCATACATGCTTGTATGGAAAAAAATCAAAATGAAGCAATAAAAAGTGGCAATTTATTGAATTAATATTACATGACCTATGGGGAGCTGCTCGTATGTAACGTCACAAAATTAAAAATTTAAAACTTCATAACTCCGCTATTTTTTGACGGATTTTCCCCAAACTTTCATTTATATGTTTCATTGTTCTGCTTTTATTAAAACCAACTTGACGTCAGGATGGACCTTGCCTTTAAGTGAACAAATTCACGACAAATTCTTCCAGCTGGGGAAATCTACTCCATCTGGTGTATAGTTGGTATATGTTTCAACTCATTTGGTTCTTGAGGCATTTTCGAGTGTTCCCAATCATGTCATTAACCTTTAGCTGGCCATCATTAAATAACTATTGAAAAGTGGGGACACAAAACGAGTGGAGGCTTGAGTTTCCACAAATCATAAAACTTTGATGAATGAGCTACATGATGATGACAATTAAAAGAATGGATTAAATAATGTGTCACTATGGAGGTAGATGAATGAAAAAAAAACATAATACACAGTGATTCATAAACCCTATTCATTGCAAATTTGCAATTTTACAAGACATACTGTATAACTCTTAACGTGCCGAAGTCACAGATCTGCACCACATAATACACATAAAGTCCATACAGATTTAAATGCTCTGGCATGTGAAGACCTTTTCTTCATTTTCAAATAAAGTCACTAGGAATCAGTTTTGTGGCAAACTGTGACAATTACGGAGATATCAGTCCCTTCTCGGTTTAAGTCTTGAAACACATCTCACTCACAATATAAGTTTTTAACCTTTGAATATACCATGTCTTTAAAAAAATTGTACAAGTGAAAAGCACCCTTGATGAGAATTAAAAAATACTCAGGACACGATGCTCACATCAATGTCAAGGGCAAAGTCTTAGCTTTCAAATGCCATTTGTTCTGTTCAATTTGCTTGTTTTAAAGTTTAAATATTTTTAGTAACAACGAAAGCGTAAAATCACAACTGTGCCCTTTTTACTACAGTCAATGATAGTATCAGGCCCTATACCCTAGTTAAAGTGACACAATTGTCGGATTGCACCCTTTCCTTATTTACAACATACATGTATCTCAAGATTAAAACTACCAAATTGAACAGAACAAACGGCATTTGAAAGCTATTAAACTATACCCTTGACATTGATATAAGCATCAGGTCATAACAGTATTTGTAATTGCCAAAGAAGGCACTTTTTACTTGAAAAAAAATCTTTTTAAGACGTACTGTGTATCCTAGAAACTGTATTGCATCATAGACAATCAACTGTCTTTATCTGATGAACAGATCAAACTGTTCTGGAGGCATTAACCTTTTAACGACCAGGTGGTATTTGCCTTCCAAAGTGGGATCAGCGTGACACGATTAGCAATGCGTTAATCTCTCACCTTCACGGTGCATGCAGGCTACATGTTAAAGTCTTGCAGTTCATCCGAAAGCGAAACGATGCATGCCCAACAACTCCGGCGATGCACCGCTGCGCAGCCAACCAATTTGTTCGTTAGCCCGGTCCACCTCGTAATCTATATGCCACCGCCAAAACACGCATGAAGGGCAGGTCGATTAAGCGTGCGAAATGAGCAAACCGCTTAATTTGCCATTTTGCGAGTGACGCAAAAAGATTGCTTCTGAGATGGGGTCTAAGATGAACCTGTCAGCAAATAAACACTTGCTTATGATTCAGCCATGTACCGTGAGGTATACATTCTCTATGCTAAAATGATGACATAATGTTACCCTGGGGTACCAAGTAGAAACCTGCCATTTTTGTTGAATTATTTATTGATATATTTTTCAGTTCTATGCCCTGGCTTACAAAACTGTTTAAAAATCATGTTTTCAGTGTGCTTTTCAATGTTCAAAAGCTCTTCTTGTACACAATGTATTCTAAAATGATGTTATACAACAATAAATGGCATAAAAATAACAACTTCAGCCTCATTTTCACCCCACTGTTTGTCAGTTTATGCCTTTATGTTAGGTACTGGCACAGCCTCAGCATCGTATATGAAAAAAAATACTTTTTATGGGCACAAGAGGGTGCTACACAACACGGTACACCGGGGTACAATGGTAACCTGGGGTAGTACGTGGTGCATCAAATATGAAATTGAAACAGCAAAGGAAACTGAAAAGAAAGCCACTGTTTACAGAAGGGTATGAATTTTTATGTGTCATGGCTCAAAACTCCATGGCAGACCCTGCAAACATCGGAGGGAGTCGGGAGACAAGAGAATAAGATATCAGGACATCTAGACTCATCCAGGTAGACAAACATAACCAAAAGGATTGGGGATTAAGGGCCATTAAGAAAATAAGAATTCAACCCCACAAAGTAAATAGACTTTAAATGATAATAACGATGATGATGATGATGATGATGATGATGATGATGATGATGATGATGAAACTGTACATAAAATCACCTGCTATATATTTAGCTTTCACTCCTCAAAAGTGTACACCTCTGTTAAAGTCAGATAATTGTACAATACAATCACTCAGAAAATTGCATTAACCCGTTGGAGACTAAGTACGAGTTAACTCGTGTTGGAGTCTATGGGAAATGCGTGTTATATTGAAATCAAATTGTTTCTAACGGGTTAACTTGTCTATAAATTTCTGGTGACAGGCAGTACAGACTACCTGAAACATTGAGTTTATTCTCAATGGTTCTAGACGTTACATGGTGCTGAAAACTGTTGTAAACGCACATCCTGCAAAGCTATCATTACCATCTGTCTACAAAAATTTCAGGAACAGGGTGGTCCGTCAGTTGTCCGGCAGAAGGGCAATAGCACATGTTCCCGCAGAAGGGCCTTAACACTTAATTGTCTCTAACTTGAAAACTATTAGCTTTTTACACATGAAATCAAAGTAGTGTGATATTTTTAGATCTTTTTGTCTGTCTATTAAGTGCAAATATCAAATAAGGCAGTATTTCTCAAATTAGAGAACATTTAGTGTAAAGGCCCTGATGCCAAGATTATATACTAGGGCCCTCCTGACGGACAACCAACAGTTTAATTTTGCTAACATTGTGGAGCTTCAAATTAAAAAAAATTGTCAAACTTTGCTATCTGAGCTACATAGAAGTGTTTGAATGGACAAGTAAACACTCCAGAATACAAAAGTTTGGAAATTTATGCTGCCACTGGCAAGATATGAATGAATTAACAATTAATACTCGGGTCGAGAAAAAAATAGCCTAGATCCACACACAGTGAGTCTGTGGGAGGAAATGGGCAGGTGAATCCGGTCAACTTACGATTTTCACTTTTTTAAAGCAGTAAATAATCATTTTGAAATACAATTTTTTTTCAGGGCTTTATTTTTAGACCTTATCAAAGACACTTGGAGCATGAAGGATTATGTAGCTCTCATTTTTTTTAAACTGTGGTAAATGTTAGCCAGTGGCTTTAATGAAGATACTGGCCATCAGAAACTCCTGAACCAATACAGCTATAAAGAGTGTCCTTTATGGATAGGTGGTCAGTTCACTGAGGTACACAATGTAATCAAAAGTTTGCTCTTATAGACATATGTCAATTTACTTGAGATGTCAAACACTGCTACTAGAAAAAAACAAGTAAAGGTGTTTTGTTTTTTTGTGGTTAATTTTGTTTTTACATGTACTTATTTGCATTATTACTATACACTCTGACACAGACACATGTAAACATGATTATATTGAAGGTTGGATACAAAATAACAAGAATTCATAAATAACACTTAATAAAGAAATTTTTAGCTAATTTGACACAAAATGGTCTACACATGTCAAACAACCAAATTTTCAAATGTATGACAAATGTATAAATCTATGACCCTTTTGAATATTTGATTTTTTGAGTATTTCATTTTTTCTGCATAAAAAATCAATAACAACAACAATGTAAATCATCCACTACAAAATATCACACAAAATTCATTAAATGTAAATACATACAATAATAACAAAAACATTAATCTGACAGTGACTTATAATTTGATTATCAAGATTGATCACAGACCTGTATATTTTCATAGGTGTCAACTGTCAAGTACATTTGGTGATGAGCATACTGTACATGTACATAATGTTACAAAGGGACATACGCTTGAGGACTTCACAACACACAGGTATTAGGGCTACAGGTTACACGTACTTAACTTGTGCATTTTGGGGTATTTCATACATGCGGAATTATGACAGTGTAACTGAAATCGACCGTGCCAGAGTGGTTTTACAGTCTGTTTGCCGAGGAACTAGCAGAGCCTCCATGTTGGTTACGAAGGACTACGACCTCGGGGGTGTTTTTTACCCCCATGGTTCGTTGACCCTACAAGGTGTTGTTTGTGCACCTGGACCACGGGGGACCCCCTGGATAAGTTATGAGTTCGTGTCAATGACATGCTGGGTGCACACGGACACTTTTAGATACAGACGGACAGACGTCATTGCTGTGTCATGTACACGTAATCTCGACATCCCGATACCGCTCCGCTCATATGCTCACTGGGACACTTGTAAATAAAATATCTTCATACATCGTCGGTTGCCCGACAGAAGGGCCCTAGCATATGTTCCTGGCAGAAGGGCCTTGATACTAAATCGTCTCTAACTTGAAAATCATTGGCTCTTTCACATGAAATCAAAGTAGTTTACTATTTTTGGATCCTTCTGTCAATCTGTTAAGTGCAAATATCAAATACGGCAATATTTCTCAAATTAGAGAAGATTTACAGTTAAGGCCCTTTCTGCCAGGAATAGCTGCTAGGGCCCTTCTGCCGGGCAACCAACAACATGTATTTCAAACCTATTGGGCTTCCAGCTTCTGTGATGGTGGTTTAATTAATCCACTGTCTCCGATATTCTGTAATTCCCATTGAGAAAATACATGGCATATTCAGTTCCCGTAAGCAACGTGTTAAGTAAGTTTAGTTACAAATTATAATCAGATTAAAATATCCACAAATAAATCTTGTTTTTGGTAATTAACACTGTTCACAAAATTGATGAGTACAGTCTGAACTTAACGCCGATGTATCATTCATCAAATAAGAGTAAATATAGCATAATTTATCCTTAAAGACACAAGTTAACATTGTGGAGCTTCAATTAAAAATTGTCGAGTAGTGATTAAATGGACAAATAAATATACTGAAATACAAAAGTTTGTAAAGTTACATGTATGCTGCCACTGGCTAGATATACATGAATAGACATCCCCTTGGAATTACCACTGCAATGGAGTATAAACTAGCCTAGATCTACACACAGTAATCTATGTGAGGAAATGGACTGGGTGAATCCAGTCAACCTGAGTACTTATAGATTTTCACTTTTTTTAAAGTATTAAATAATCATTTTGAAATACAATTCTTTTCACGGCTTTATTTTTAGACCTTATTGAAGACACTTGGGGCATGGAGTTTATGAAGCTCACATTTTTTTTCTACTGTAGTAATTGTTAACTTGTGTCTTTAAATGTACAAACAGGTTACTTTACATGAGAACATCATTGCTGGTGATAAATGCAGCCTACCATTCCACAGGTAAAGATAGAAAGGAGAGAGAGAGAGAGAGAGAGTGCTGTGATCCTCTTGGGCTATCATTAAATACTGCAACAGCAATTTCTAAAAATAAAACACCTTTGAAATTTGATATCAAAACAACTGCTCCAAAAATCCTGAGACCAGGGTAAGACACGTGTTTATTCATGCTTTTTATAGCTGTTCTAGGCAGTAAGCAGAAGTAAGCTATCAGACAATTTTCAGAAATTTCACGCCCTGACTTGGGTCATATGTTTCGGTGCCAATCTACTCCTCCTCTTCCTACTTCTACTCAAACACTTGTATGCAAAGCATGGGGGGAGAGGGAGGAGGAAGGGGACGAGGCAGGGGGGAGGAGGAAGGGGAAGGGGAGGGGATGGGGAGGGGAGGGGATGGGGAAGAGAAAGGAAGGGGGAGGGAGGGGAGTGGGAGAGGAAGGGATGGAATGGGGATGGGGCAGGGGAAGGGAAGGGGAAGGAGGGCAGGGAAGGGAAGGGGAAGGGAGGGGGAAGGGCAGGGAATGGGGAAGGGAAGGGAAGGGAGGGGGAAGGGAGGGGAAGGCGAGCGAAGGGGAGCAAAGAGAGAGGGAAGGAGATGGGGCCGGAAAGTAACCATCATCAGGACATGAAGATGATCTCCATTTTAGGGTTCTTACATATGAAATAAAGATGAACCATTTTCAGATTTAAAAAAAAAATATATATATTTTTTTTTATTTTTATATTTATTTTTTTTATTATCTATTTATTTTTTATTTATTTATTTTTTATTTTTATTTATTTATTTATTATTTATTTATTTATTTATTTTTTTTTTGGGGGGGGGGGTCGATTGGATAGCAAGCCTTCCACCACCCATTTCAACTCTCAAGGCATTCAGCATGAATGCCCCTTATCTTAGCATTCCTTACGTGAATTTCAGTTAAAACAAATCAGCATTTGCAAACTATTTACAGATTAATATGCAATCTCCTTTAAACTGATCTACAGAAGATGTGGAAGAAGTAAAATTCACTCTAATGTAATTTTTCTGCAACTTGGTTGATCATTTTGCTTGTTATACAATAAATAATATCCAGCCATTTGAAAATGTTACTGACACTATCATTTGGATTTATTCCCACAGTATATATCTAGGTAAAAATCCATTTCAAATGAACTTCACTGTTTCAGCAGTTACTTTATTTTTACGAGTACTGTAAACGTGGATATTTTCGCGCGATTAATTTTTCATGCTGGCAGAGTTTGATGAAGTTTCGCATGTTTTTCATTTTGCGGACAGGTGAAGTGAGGTAAGCAACCACACGGGACACAATCCCACCTCAGTAGCTAACCAAGCATACACATACTGTCCAAACCAAGTCCAAATATCAAACAAGAGCAGTAACAAATTATAAAAAAAGGACATTCCCGTGTTTATATTTTCGGCAAAGCGCGAAATGCGCGAAAATTTCCACACTGCGAAATATTCCACGTTTACAGTATTTGTTAAATACATGCACTATGTAGCTGCACCACAGTACAATACATCAATATAACTTTGAATAAATGGACTGTCATTGTTGGAAACCAGTGTTTCATGTATTTCAAATAATGCAAACTAAATTTCACAAACACTATTATCTCATTAAGCAATCATTTAAAAAAATGGCAGATCATAAAAAACATTAAAGTACCTGCAATGTATGCATTATGCTATATGTGTATATGCTCATTACTTGGTACTCCAACAGCAGAAAATAGGTCTAGTAACAACCTTTATGCCAATAAATAGAGTCAAAATGTAAATCACATGTTTAAGGTTTGAAAAAGGGCACAGTATCCTAATTCTTGCATCAGCCATGACCTATTTTACTTCATTTCCTAATAAGGCTACCCCCTAGAATAGGAATTGTGTCA
>JZLH01S0057827.1:0-13268 GCA_001188425.1 Eucidaris tribuloides | reverse complement strand
ATTCCCCTTTGCTATCAGTGTCTCTGATAATATCTAAAACTGAAGCTCTGAAAAAATGCAGTTCAAAACGATCATTAAGTGCTTTAAAAAAGTGAAAATCATTGAGAGACCATTTCAGCTTTCCCCCATAGACTGCTGTGTTGCAGAATTTTCATCAGCTGACAATAATTCATGTGCCAATTTGTATCTGTACGTATTCTACGAGTGACAGCATAACTATCTGCACTTTTGTGTTCTATGGTGTTAAACGTCCATTCAAACACTGCTAGTTCGCACAGTTTGATTTGTTGTTATATTGGGCTTCCACAATGTTATACCGTGTCTTTAACATATTAGTTGTATTCCTATATGTTTTCTGCTCCACGTGAAGCAGTAATAGAAAATCTATGGGTGCAAGCGAATTAGAGGCATGAATTCTGGCTGACCAAAATTTGTCATGCAGCGTATTCCCACGCATACTGTAAACTCAGACATTTTTTGTTTTCTTTTATTAGGTAACTTTTTCTCCGCTGGCAGTTGCGCCCCTGGTGCCAATTCGCCCGAATACGACCCCCAAGGAACCAACCCAGATAGTCTTTGTAACTTGTGCATCGGTGAAGGTACAAATTACTGCGTGAGGAACTCGGAAGAACCGTATTACGGCTATAGCGGTGCCTTCAGGTGAGTCAAACCGTTCCTATCTTTCAAGTGATCCTTCTTTTCTTTCACTTCCCTACATTTTGACCCATGCTCCTACTTATCCTACTCTTTCCTACCATTTTACCCGTTGCCTCCTAGATTCTGGTTGCCACACAAGCAGGGTTCCCAGCCCATCAGGGAAATCAGGGAAACTTATTTTACTTTTTTCCAGTCAGGGAAAAGTCAGGGAATTTGATAAAAATGCCTCAAATCAGGGAAAAGTCAGGGAATTTTGATTGGCCTTAAAATCGAAAGTAGTCAATCAGACTCTTGTTATATTTTGTTGCATATCAAAACAACATCCATTGGATGACTGAAAACATAGAAAACATGTGAAACTGGAAATGAGTTGAAATAGTTATCATGGAATTTTGAGACTTCATCAGGAAAAAATCATGGAAAAATCAGGGAATTTTGTTTTCTTGAAATGCTGGGAACCCTGACAAGGCATTTTTTTACTTTGCCAGTCATGTCACTGCCCTTATGTGCTCGTGTTTCCTCAAGTTAACAAATTTTAGACAAATCCTTCCAGCCTAAATATGTGACTTGTCACCATGATACCCTGGTAAAGTCACACATCTCATAAAACATAAACATAGAAAAAAATATTTGGGATGCAAACATAAGTATTCAAACTTTTGCAACATGTGAAAGTCATAAAACTTTCAAATTTGGGGACACTTCAATTTCAAACTTTATATTATATAAATACGATAGTTGGCACTTTCCTTACCTTTGGGTTTTGTGACTTTATCAGGATATCGTGGTGACAAGTCACACACACACTCTAGTCAGTGCATTGGTATGTGTTTCAACTCATTTGGTTCTTGAGGCATTCTTTTTACTCACCCAATCATGTCACTGTCCTTCAACAGATGTTTAGCAGCAACGGACGGTGATGTTGCCTTCGTCAAGCACACCACGGTATTCGAGAACACCGACGGCAATGGGACAGCCACCTGGAATGGCAACCTGCGCAGCCAGGACTTCGAGCTGCTCTGCCCCGACGGGTCCCGGGCCGAAGTAGCCGACTGGCGGAATTGTAACCTAGCCAAGGTTCCCTCTCACACTGTCGTGACGGCTGCTAACAAGACTACTGCTCAGCGGCAACAGATTTGGAACCTGCTCAACGAAGGACAGGCTAGTGTTTATGTTATTTATTTGTTTGTGTTTTTGTTTATTTATTCATTCACACATTTATTGATGGCTGAACTTATTTGTGTATTATTTGTTAAATTATTTATTTATTTTTTTATTATATCCATCATAATTTTCGTGAATTCTGGTTGGTTTAAAGTCTCATGATAAAAAGTAGTACAGTCCACGTAACCTCGGGCTCGTCATAGTATCAACCAGCAACTTTTGCATCAGTGTATATACAGTGCATCCCAGAAAAAAGGAAACCGAAATTGATGAAGATATTTTTATATCTCAATAACAAATATGAAAAGAAAATCGTACATGGTTGGAAAGCATATTTTCTCTTCTTTAATTTGATACCAGTCACAGAGATTCCCATTCACGCATGGCTGAGCAAAAGACAATAAGAACGGACACAGTCATGAAATCATTTGCACGAGCAAATTTGAAATTAAAACTGTCATGCTTGAATGTATTGAGAGTATGTTCGACATTGAAAAGCCGATTTTATCTTCTTTCACATGATACCACATTTGTGAAAAATAAGCGATGTATCAGTGAGAAAAGACAGTTTGAAAAGATGCTTGTTTTCAGAAATGTTCCAAAATGCATTCATTAACCCTGTTTCCTGGATTTGGCAGCCAGCAACCAAGAAATTACCTTGCGAATTGTTGTGCCTGAGCAAGATATTGTGTGAAGTCAGCCGTGCGTGAACCTTATTGTTCAGCTCGCTTCCAGTTCCTCAAAATGGATTTATTCTAAATATCACGCTAAAACAGGCATATTTTAATTCTACTTGTTCTCCGGCATACATTTATCATTTTATACGCATGAGGTGTCAGATAAAAGAAGAAATTATGAATTTTTATGTCATGCTTTTGTTTCTTAAAAATAATTACATTTACTACCATAGAAGGGCACTCAAAGATGGAATATGCACGTGCAAATGAAATTTTGGTAGCACCAATATCCATTGTTTTAATTCAATAATGCGTGAACGGTGAATTATAAGTTATGTATCAAGTGAAAGAAGAGGAACAGAGCTTTACAATCATACCTAATTTATTGAAGAAATTATTCACTATGATAGAATATTTTTGCCATGAAATCCGGTTTCCTTTTTTCTGGGACACTCTATATAATCCCCTCACCAACAGAGTCTGAGGGGGAAGTAGTAATGCCCAGTCCGTCCATAACTTAGAACTGGTTTTCGTTCAAAAACTTTAGTAATGATTGATGGATTTAATTAGATTTGGTATAAAGATACATGATATCAAAATACAGCCCAAGTTGGATTTCAGAGTATGTCGATCAAAGGTCAAAGGTTATTTATTCATTTACTTATTAATCATTTCATATATTTATCGTGGATATTTGTTTACTTATTTAGTGTATTTGTTTAATGAATGTACAGTCAAACTTATCTTGATGGCCACCTCTCTATAGCAGCCAAACTGCCTATACCGAGTGTCCCAGAAAAAACGATACACATTTAAAATCGCCCCCAAATAAAAATTATTTCGAATTTTTGAAAATGGTAATATGTATGGAAAGCTGAAAATCTCTTCTTTCATATGACACCAGAAAGTCTGAAATTGTTTCATGCTTGAGTGAGCACTGCCAACTTTTGTAAAGGACGTGAAAATTTGCTGCGCAGGAATTGGCTATTCGCTGTAACAACAGCAAGTTTTCTTTGATTATGTCTGGAGCTAGGTGAGGATTGGGATACGTAAATTAAAGATCTTAATGACTGAAAACATGAAAGACTTCCTTATTTGGGCGAAGGGGTATTGGGGTGGTGGGATGTGGGGTGGTGGGAGTAGCGGGAGTGTTAGGGGTGTGGGGTGGTGTGGATGTGGGGTGTGGATGTGGTTGAGGTGTGGGAGCGGTAAGGTGCAAGTACCAGTGGGGGTGGTGGGTTAAGGTAACGTAACACACCCCACCACAAGGGGTAGTGGGGAGTGGGGGTGTGTTGAGGTTATCTTAACCCACCACCCCGACACCTCAACCACCCCACCAAACATCCAAAGCACCCCCACACCTCAACCACCCCCACCCCACACTCCTAACACTCTCTTCACTCCCACCACCCTTCATCACACCATTCAAATACGTAGTCTGTCATGTTTTCAGTCATCAAAATCATTAATTTACATATCCCAATCCTCACCTAGCTCCACATATAAAGATAGCTGGAATCTGTTGTTACAGTGAAAAGCCAATTCCTCTCGTTTTCACTCAAACACCACGTTTCGCTCCCATACAATATCGCCGATCTCACGCAACTACTATAAACTCATCCTTTCACCTTCAGAGGAAGCCTTTTCCCATATAATAACTCTTCACATTCCCTAAACTTCACCCATCCAAATCTTGCCCTTGCTGTCACAGCTGCCCTGCACCCTCCACTCACACTCGCCCTGTCCCCCAAGTACAAAAACTCTTTCACCGTTTCCACCTCGTCACACGACTTTTCCACATTTTCCACCATCCCTCCTGGTCCTTTCTCACATTTTCCACACACAAAATCTCTTACCAGCCTCGGGGTCACTCTCTTCATCTTTGTGCATCTCCCGTGAACGCATTTCCCACATTTTCCACACACCAAAAAAAATTGAGAGACTGTTGAAAGACTGCTGAAAGACCGCTAAAAGACTGTTTTGAACCATTTCAAAAAATTTGGAGACCACGAAGACCCCTCAAAGATCAGTCAGGAATCTTGAAAGACCTTGGAGGTCATTGAAAGATCAAACAAGTTCCATGGTCCAGGGATGGAGGACTCAAGGCCGGCCTTGGCCTCGAGTCCGACTTTGCCAGTCCTCGGCCTTGTAAACCCGTGACTCGGACTCGTCCTCAGCCTCGTACCATGCGGCCTCGGCGACTTGGGTCGAGGCCGCAAGATTTGATAGAGTCTGGTGAATCTAAGAATAAACCCTATCTCATTTGTTTGGAGATGCATTTTGAAATATTTTCCACAAATATTCCATAAGGAATTGTGGAAATAACAAAACATGAAACTAAGTAAATGTACCTCTGAACACTTTTATTTATCCGGCCCATAAGACTCATGCAGCTATATATATATGTCATGTGGGTTGATGTTTGTCTGATGTCGCTGCTCTATTACTTCAACAAGACAGGCACTGTGAAAGTTAATGCACGTTCATTAACTAAATAAATGTTCTGATGACATCTAGTCATTTGCATCAAATATTTTTTACTACAACGGCTGCAGTTTTGCTTTGCTTTGTGTGAATATTTCTCATTGATAAATTTCAGTAATTGGTTGATTTGAATGGAACAGAATGATGGTTGATTGGTTGAATAATTGTGTTCAGTTAATCGTAGGATTTCAAAGTGAGTGTAAAAGGTTAAAACCATAAAATAAGTTGGTGACTCGGCCTCGGCCTCGGACAATGGTGACTCGGACTCGGCCTTGGCCTCGGAAGGTCATGACTCGACTACAACACTGGTGGATTGGGGGTTTGAATAACACCCACTGCATTGTATTGTTTGGTATTTTCCTGTGATTAATTGCAATATTTTAATCTCGATTACTTTCACAGAACCTTTTCAGAGCCGATCCCTCAGCTCAGTCAGTTTTTTCGATGTTCGACTCTTCGGCCTATACCGGCTCCAATCTCCTCTTCAAGGACTCCACACAGTCCCTGGTCGACGTCGGAGATCGCAACACCTACAGAAAGTGGCTCAGTGCCGAGTACGTTGAAGATTTGGACGCACTGAACTGCCCCATGAACACCGGGGGCACTACGTTGGTCGCTCAAGCGTCCATCATCCTCACGGTTTTGATGTTGATTGTGCAAGCCCTTGCCGCAAGATTGGAGTAAAAACGTTGTCCATACGAGGACATGCATGACCTCTTCATATAACTGGGCTCTTCAATTTTGTATTTTTGTTCTATTCTAATGTCATCATAGCCAATGACACTAATATAAAGCCCAAAGTTTTCCGCATTGCCCATTCTTCCCGGAATTTGAGGTATAACACAGAAAACAACATCATTTTGAACAAAAATGAAAACAAAAAATCATGCCTAAAAATCCCCCCCCCCCAAAAAAAAATCAATTAATAAATATTTATTGAATAAAACAAACTTACTCACCAAAGAGATGCCTAATAAAGCCAAAGAAATCATGATGCTTTACCTGTAAATATTTCACCAAACCAGAATCAAAACCCCCCATGGGCCTAGTAATCTTCACATTATTTGTAATTTATTATTTTTTTTTTATTCAAGTCAAAAAAGTGAAGAATTACAATGGGAAAAAAAAACAGAATTTGGCATTTGTAAAACAGAGAAAAACAGAATTTGGCATTTGTAAAACAAAGAAAAACAGAATTTTGGCATTTGTAAAACAGAGAAAAATGGAATTTGGCATTTGTAAAAAGGAGAAAAACAGAATTTGACATTTGTAAGACGGAAAACCTTGGGCTTTATTGCAATGTCGTCATAGCCAATGATACTAATACACAATTGTCTTGGTGTGTTTGAGGCAGGGTCACACCAGATAGACGGAGGTTGGCCTAGCTGGATTCAGTAAGTTACAACATGGATCCTAACGTCATGTAATGATCGTTGACCAGTGGGTTCCGACGTGAAGCATCATGGTTACCATGGCAATTGCACGAAAACGGGTACCACGTTGTAGCCTAAGGAAACCAATTTGGCCAACCCTATCAATGGCTGTGGTATGAAATTTAGGTTATATCATTACCCAGTGAACATATACCAGTAATATGCAGTATGGTATTTATAAGCATTTTTGACAGTCCCTTCCAGAGATGGAGTCAAGGTCAGCCATGAGGCCAAATTTTGCCGGCCTTGGCCTTGGCCTCAGACCGAGTCATATGCACAAAGTCTATGTGAAAAATATTTTTCCAGCGGCTTCATGACTCAGGAACGGTCGGCCTAGACTCCATCCTCGATTCCTTCCAAACTTTTGTTTTCACTTTTCAAATCTTTGTTCCTCACACAATATATCATGTTTTTGGACCTAAGACAATACTCCACCATTTTATAAAATGGTTGGTTATTACATCCAACCTCAATTTGGTTAGGAATGAGAAACTCCCCGGCAGTGTACAAAGTTGGCAAGACCCAGGGTAGTTGAGCATGATTGCGTGTTCCTTAAGTTGTTTAATCCAATAATCAATGTCGGTGCCAGAAGCATCACTATATATTGGCTGCATGCGACGATCGTCGGCGTGAGTGTACGTCACTTTCTGCATTACCACCAACATCAGCCCTTCGATTTCACGGTCGTGTCACATCATTTGAGTAAATTTTGTGTATTTTGATTTACTGTATTTCATTGCTATGGTAACACAACTATCTTATTATAAAGACCACTCCAAAGTTGTGACAATCACAGAAGTAACCATTCTTTGCAGGTTTTGCAAAGTGCACCTTGTTATCATGTTAAATGGTCATTATAGAGAGAGAGTCTTCGTAGACAGTGATCATTTCGGCACTTAGCAGAGTTGACAGCATAATTGTATCCATTTTGTAGATTACATTGATCAATGAATTCTGTGTGTGTCTTATTGACATGTCTTTTTTCCCTTTAACATGTAATTGTTAATTTTGTGAATACAATTTGTAGCCATTCTCTTACTTCTGAAATGTTCTTTGTTTTGTAACAGAACTGTGAACTTTGTTTTATTGGGTTTTTTTCATTGAGTGTAATTTTTCTTTCGTGTGGTTTCTGTCCCACGTAGCAGAAAGATTGAACTGTCAATTTTCAGAATTATTGTATTTCAAATGTGGTGATTTGCTGTGTTCTGTGGTGGTAATGCAAAAGTGTTCAAGTATAATAATCCTGATTTGTATATTTATGTCAAATCATGTATACAGTATATTGTGTCACTAAATGTATGAATATATTATCCACTTATCATTGGCATATTTTAAACAGCATTATTATGCAATCAACAATTATAGCATTAAAATGCAGAAAGGTATAAAATACCTCCACAAGTATTGTGAAGCACTGGCTGAATAGACACATTTCCATTTTTTATACATTTAGTGTTCACAAAAACAGCTCCATCATATCAGTTCATGATTCAGTCTAAACAGGGGGGGGGGGGGGGGCGCCAAATGTCAAAATTTTTTGGTGCACTTGGCAGATTATTACAATATAAAATTTTGCATGCAAAATTGAAAATTACCAATGTTTACTAGTATTTTTTGGTTTTGTAAAGTTTGGAATGTTGTGAACGCCTTGCACTAATTTTTGGATATAATAGTTTATTACGTTTTTATGAATTTTGTCAAAATTATTGGGAGCCATAAAATATATTTGTTGCCCACCCCCCCCCCCCCTCCTGGATCAACACCCCTGAGTGTAAATACTAACAGCATTTTGAAATTTACATTTGCATTAGATTGTGTCAATAATACATATGCGTATTACCATTAATAAAACTACTCTCCTGTTTGCATTTACATCTGTTACTGTCTGCACACAAATTTGTGCAGTTTCCAATTTTAGCTTTTTCATTTCTTCATGAACTGTAAAAAAAAAGTTTGTTCGCTCCATGTTAGTTTTCCATGCTTCATGTACAAAATAATGGCATAATTACAAGGTATTTTATAATGTATGAGTATATTTGGATAGATGCAAGGAGAAAAAAGAAGAATTTTTTCCCAATTTGATCTCGAAATGAATAGCATTTTTCGCTTGTGGGGAATGGGAGTGAGAAAAAGACTCAGACTATTTGATTTGTATTAATGGTTAGGTTTTGTTGAAAAAAGGGTCTGCGGGTAATTGTCACTCCAAACAAACAACCAATTTGGGGGAAGGGGGGTTTAACCATTAGAAGAGTGATTTGCATTTAATACCTTTCATTTGGGGCTTGGTTTGATTTTCGCTTCCCCTAAGAATTAAGTTGGAGTCAGCCAATTCCCCCAGAAAGGCCCCTATTTTCACCACCAATACTGCATTTTGAAACTTAATCAAATCTGTATTTAATGTTTAGCCTATCTCAAATCTAAGAAGAGATGAACTCGAAAAAGTACCTTTAATTCTGTGCATTCTTGAACTTAATTAAGTGTGTACTTAATATTTGGTCTATCTTAACGCTAAGAAGAGATGAACTAAAAAGTACATATAATTCTGTGTGTTCTGGAACTTAATCAAATCTGTACATACTGGTTAGCCTATCGTAACTCTAAAAATAGATGAACTAAACATGCCTTTCGTTCTGTGTGTTCTGGAACTTAATCAAATCTTTACTCAATGTTTATTAACTCTTAGAGGAGATGAACTAAAAGGTGCCTGTGCATTCTGGAGACTGGAACTATTTCTAAGGAACGGTTTACTTATCTCAACTCTAGGAAGATATAAAGTTTAATTAGAAAGTGCCTTTAATACTTAACTATGATGCCATACACAGTGTAAAAGGACGAAAAAGACCAACATGTTTAATTGAAACATGTCTGTTCATGTTTATAGTGTCTCACGATGTTAATTGTCTTAAATTTGTTCATGCAGCTGATTTTCCAAATTGTTCTGAAATTAACAAACGACACAGTTTATGACGTTCGTAAAGTGTGTTTTTTTTTCATTTAAAGATGTTCATGTTCTTGATTTGTACTCCACAAGTTTTTTTTCTTTTTTTTAAAGATATTTATAAAGTGTTAGTATAAGACAAACAATTATAGCTGATAATAGCAGCATAAGTGTAGCATGCCTCCTCAAAATCTACTTAACCTTATTTTTTGACTATTTTGTACAGTTTTACCATGTGTTCATTTGTCCAGTATTTCCAAGGTGTGAAAACTTGAACCAGAGTCTTATCAAATCAGATACATTCTTTGTAAAAATAAAACAAAGTGCTAATATCAGATGCAATTATAGAAATATTCACTGTTATGGCACTCTAAAATGTATGTGTGGTCAATTTTATATCTTTTTTAAAAAATTAATAATATTTTTGATACATATATGTCTGGATGCAGTGGCAGGGCCATTCATCAGATGTATAACAAACCAAAAATGGACAGACATTCATTTCAATCTTAAATCTGGTTGCGGTGGCAGGTCCATTCACCAAAACGATGCTCTTAATGACTGGTTGAAAGTCTACATGTTTATTGTTATGCCTCTGCCCTGTAAGGAAGCCGGAGGCATTATGTTTCAGGGTTGTCCTCTGTGCTTCCACACTTTCTTGTGAATAAGATTACTGAAGTACCGCTTTATGAATTTTAATGAAACCTGGACCAAGGATAAAACATTGGGTATGGATGAAATGATAAGATTTTCAGCTGAATCCATCGAGGGTCAGAGGCCAAAGGTCAATGATATATGCTGTTGTTTGCCTGATACTGCAGTTAGGAATGATTATTTTTAATTTAATTCAGTTATTAGGTGTAAAAACAAAAAACAAATAATTTGGTCGAGTGTAAGGGGTCAAATGATAAGGTCAAGGGTTAGAGTTAGTACTAGTATTAAAATTTGCACCAAGTTTTCAGGTGGATAAGCCTGCCACAGACTTAGAAACTAATTGGAAAAAGGGCCATATAGGAAACCATGCATCAAACCCCACACTGTAGGGAGAAGTGGTTTTTAGTGTTGATTTTCACCCTAAAATTATTCTGTTGGCAAATGCACATTTTCTGCAAATTCAGAATCAGCGGAACATTGTCCCCTATTTTACATTGTAAGAAAATGTAAGTTGTATTGTTTAGACTTACTTCTTGACAACAACGTGGTAAACTTTTTCAGCACAACATTAAATCAGATTGTTTTATTTTGTTGGCTTGCTTGCTTGCTTGCTTGTCAGGTATGTGGTAAACATGTCTGTTACCAATTTTGTTTTGGACATCCCCCCCCCCCAAAAAAAAAGTCCCTGCATAAAGGTTGCAAAGTGGCTTGGCAGCAGTACGGCTTTCCCTATAGAAATCTTATAGCAAGGAGCTTTTTATAACACAATGTACATGTATGTACTCAGAGTGTCAAATATGATCCTTTGGAAAAATTTGCAAAGTAGCTACTAGGTTGCCCTGTAGTAGTCTCACAGCAATGTACATGTACTATGACAAGGAGTTTATTAGATGTACGTGTAACTTGTTTTTCATTTTTTCGTGTTTCCAGTTTGTGTAATACTGAGTGCTGAAGTGATGATGTCACATTGGTTCTGAAATATATGGGAAGTTGTGAAGTTAAATTTAAATTTGAGTTTGACTGGAGAATATAATTTGACTTTTCTCTTTGTGATCACAATCAGATGCACATGGTTTCTGCCATATTGTCTTGTATACATAGCATTACATGTATTTCTGAACCAGAGAGACACCACACTTTGGCACTCGATTTCTATTAGCATTTGTACCATGCTTATAAACTTGCTTATTTGCACAATGGCAATTTAATTAGCAAATAGAAAAAAGAAAATTACATGCATCTATCATGCTGAAACTGAAATTGGACAAATAAACATTACATTTACCATACCTGCCTGATCAACTGTCTGATTTGTTTATTATTAAAAGTGCAGAGTAGAGGGAGAATGTTATAGCGACCTCTTTGGCTCAATAGAAATTAAGACATTGAACACAACGCACGTTTTCTCTGTATGTGTGTTTATGTATGTATGTATGTATGTATGTATGTATATATGTGTAAAGATGTATGTAAGGATGTATGTATGTATGTGTATGTATATGTATGTGTATGAATATGTGTGTATATGTATAAATGTGTGTGTGTATGTGTGTGTGTATACATGTATGTGTATATAATATGTATGTATGTGTGATCAACCCAATAAACATTACATTTACCATACCTGCCTGATCAACTGTCTGATATGTTTATTTGTAAAAGTGCACAGTCTATGGAGAATGTTATAGTGCCCTCTTTGGCTCAATAGAAATTAAGACATTGAACACAAATTTTTTCTGTGTGTGTGTGTATCACTGAACTATATTTCAGTGGTGTGTATGTATGTATGTTTGTATGTGTATATGTGTAAGGATGAATGTATAGATATATGTATGTGTGTGTATATGTATGTATGTATGTATGTATGTATGTATGTATGTATGTATGTATGTATGTGTGTGTGTGTGTGTGTGTGTGTGTGTGTGTGTGTGTGTGTGTGTGTGTGTGTGTAATGTGTGTGTATATATGTGTGTTTGTATGATCGCATATACATGTACTCTCCAAATGTACAAAGAGTAGAAACCCCGAGCCCACAAAGAGAGCAAACAGTCCATGCTCCCACAGGGGGCAAAAACCACCCCTAAAGCAGGGGAAGCTACCCAACGAGGGGCAAACGGAGACACCACTGCACCCCCAACCCAAACGAACCCACCAAGAATCTAGAGTGAATCCCCAAATAATTTCAGTGGACATGAGAACATTTCTCTGGGCTCCACCCAGTATAAGGAAGGTCATTATGCGAAAGCTATCCATCGAAGGGGGGGGGGTGTTTTGGAGTGTTCAAACACTCCCCTTCTGCAAGGGGGGGGGGTTGTTAACGAAAACCCTTTTTCAAAAGTTGGTCATTTAAAGGCCCACTGTCAACGGTCAAAAACTCAGCCACAGAGAGGATGACAACTAGTCCTGGAATACAAGAACATTCACAAACATGGATTGCTGCAGTAGTGTAAAGATTGTAGGAGGAAATCAAATGTATTTTATTTTTCCAACACTGCATGGCGTTCCTTGCCCATTAGGTGTCATTAGGCTACCCTTTCATTATTTTTCAAGAGGGTTTTCAATTCTGATCATGACAGTGCCACCTTTTAACCCTATTGGCCTGGGGGGGGCTCAAAAATCCGCCCCCCCCTGACAAAGTTCGCCGACCCGTTCCGCCGGCGAATTTTTTGACCGCGTCGCTCGCGACTTTTTCTTTCAAGTGTTGCCATGCTTTTGAGACCAAAATTCACGACGTTCCGGCTACGCGTTCCGACGTATACAACTTTTCGTACTTGCATGTCACACTCAAATCGCTCAAAACACATAAATCGTTGTTCATTTCAATACAATTGTATTTTCACCATTTCATTAAAATGTATGATTTATTTACTTTTACTGACTTTAAATTGACTATGCGTGATATTTATGATCGCAAAAATCGTCCCCCGAAAATTTCATCGAAAAAAAATAAAGACAAAAGTCCAAAACAAAGAAATTACATAAAAATCATGAAACAATAAAATACATAAGAAATTAATTCGTGATCAGCATCTTTTGAAGATAATTGTTTAGGAAATATCAAAAAAATATATACCAAAAATTAGCATTCGCTGAGCTGTTTATAAGGAGTAAAGGCAAAAATATGATTTTATATCATAATTATGCATAATTAATTACTATAAATAGAAGATAATTATTTCTTCAAATCTAACATACAGTCTAGATTGCGTCCGTTCCATCACATGAAATTTACGGCGGCATCGCGCGATCGCGGCCGATTGT
>JZLH01S0057823.1:80766-94495 GCA_001188425.1 Eucidaris tribuloides | reverse complement strand
TATAAGAGTTCGCCAATCCTTACAAAACAGAGAAATACGACGTTTTTCGTCAAGAATTCGTGTCGTAGATGCATCAAATTTACATTTTGCCCCGATATCAAACAGTATAGTTACAGGACTTCTTTCTCCAATTGGGCAAATTCGCGGTTGGATGAAATATATACAGTTGGGCGATTATGAAAATAGTTGAGTACGTTGAAGCAAAATGATTGCTTAAAGGTTAGTGACATGATTGGGAACACTTGAAAATGCCTCAAGGACTAAATCAGTTGAAATATATACCAACTATACACCATCTGGAGTAGATCTCCAGGATGAAAGGATTTGTCTCTAATTTGTTTATTTAAAGAAAATCAAGCGTTGACATACTAGTATTGTAATTTTATCGTGCCCCGATATGGATAGAGAAGCCATAGAGATCGACACAACAGGTTTGCCTGCCAGAGGTATATTGACATTAGTTATTTTGAGAATGAGCCAACGTTTAACTACAAGATTTTCACAGGAGAATCCTTGTACAGTTTACTTGAATCCAGAATAGTTTCAGCTTAAATTGAGGACTACCCCCAATCATGTAATTTACCTTTAACGTATACTGGGATCTAGGGCTGTCATGTTTTCTCTGACATGACAAGCGTAGGTTTCGGAAGTCGATTTTCAATGTATTGAGTCCTAAAAACCTGAATCAATGAAGATCGAAGTCCAATTCAATCCTCAACATCACTGACGAAGACGAAGCAATTAGGAAGCAGGCAAAACTCAGACATACAATTAAATGCTTCGGTCTGAACATCTCCAAATTCCTCCACAATGTTTGCAGCAACACTTTTCAAACTCCAAAAGTTGTAGATAAATGTATATCCTCTCTAACAAGTGTAGTTTTATCATTATATTGTTAAAGCCACTGGCTAACATTACCACAGTTAAAAAAAAAAACTGTGAGCTACATAGTCCTCCATGCTCCAAGTGTCTTTGATAAGGTCTAAAAATAAAGCCCTGAAAAAACTGCATTTCAAAATGATTATTTAGTGCTTTAAAACAGTGAAAATCGTAAGTTGACCGGATTCACCTGCCCTTTGTCTCCCATAGACTTACTGTGTGTAGATCTAGGCTATTTCTTTTACTCGCCCCGAGTACTAATTATTTATTCATTCATATCTTGCTAGTGGCAGCATAAATTTCCAAACTTTTGTATTCTAGTGTGTTTACTTGTCCATTCAAACACTTCTATGTAGCTCAGATAGCAAAGTTTGACAATTTGTTAATTTGAAGCTCCACAATGTTAGCATATTACTTTAATATTTCCGAAGTTATGATAAATTTTGTAAACATATTTATTTCGGGTCATACAAAGTACACTCTTACAGTTTTAAGAACGATTTGGTAAGGACTATTTCTCTACTTTGTAAAAGCGTAAAAAGATATTAAATTAGTGCCATAATTTTCATTCTAATAGAACTGAATTAAAGGGTACTATTCGTGGCGCCAAATTGGTGGGCGTGGTTCCGTTTTGAAGTATGAGGAAGGTACTGGAAGGTCTACTTTTCAACCTATATTCATCCGCACTTTCGATCTTCAGGGCCAGGAATCTCCATTATCGCCGATCAGACGCTATCTTCTTAGAAATCACCACAATTCATGGACTTTGGGAAAATGTTGGCACTTTATTTCGACTTCTGTCCGCCATTTCCGTGACCACTAAAAAGGGCTGTTAACTTCCTCTACAAATTACTTCGCGTGATTCAGGCAAAACTCACGGTCTATAGGATAATGAGCCAATTATCGTTGCATGTTTTCAACAAACGTTTTAGAAACTTTGCTTTCGATTTGATTGACTACAAATCCATCCCAATTTAATTTTAACAAAATTATTTCCATCCTGTAATTTTTGATATCGCATTTTTGTCCACCCACGAGTACTATTATTGTTGGACAAAATGGTATAACTGCAAATTGGAAATCACCTGTCGTACAGTAATGCATGGAATGTTAATGGTTTTACTGTTACATTGAGCAAGATCATACAATCGTGTTGAACAAGTATTGGGGGTGAATATTTGGTAAATGAGTTTGATTAGGATACATTAACGGGAGAGACGGAAAATCCGTGACTCAACCTAGCGGTTTTCGTTGTTCATTTGCATTGACATAAGCATGAGGCGCGGCGAATAAACAGCATGCTGTTTTTTGAACTCCGCGTGCTCCGTTATTCATACTCGCTTTATTGCGAAAATCCGCACGATACAGGTGTTCGTAAGGTCATCAACAGACTATTGCCCGACCATTGCAGACTATTGCCCAGCGATAGCGCGCTGTTGGACAAGTCTGTGGTTTTAGTGAAACGGTTTAAAATAGCATCGGATTGCGTCTGGATGTCTCCGCGATTGATATAGTCAGGGTTAGATTATCAGTTACTCACGAACTGTTCATTGAGGCGCTATAGAAGACTTATTAATCGGTTAAAAACTTGGCGCCATTTATTGTATGAAATAGTATCATGAAGTCTCAAAATTGGCAACTCTGACTATGATTGTGTTTCACTAATTGGACCGTAATTTCATCTCACACAAAAAGTTGGAGTGTCGCCTTGAAACAGTGTCATTTTCTCAGAATTCCCTGACTTACTCAGGGGATGGGTGGGGTTGGTGGCGAAGGAAAGGACACGTGTATGTGTACGTATTGTAATCTCATAAGGAAGACAAATTTAGGCTAACATTTGAGGAAGGAGTACACCATTTTGGTTTCAAGATTAACGGAAAAGGTTATTTCAACACGGAAATAGGTTGAACAGCAGAATTTAGTGAAAGTTATAATCAACATGCCTCCATCGCGTGATATTTTTTTCAAGCAATTGGTCAATCATTTCATTGTATAATTACAAGTAGGCTATAGGCCTATTCACGCCGCGGTTGCGTTGTCATGGCAACCGCCGACCGGGGTATTTTAAAAACTTGGCTGATAAGTGATATACGTAACGACCACCACAGAAATCAAATTGCAAAATGGATACATTATGTGACATGTCTATCAACATGACAGCAGGACAGTCATTTCTCTTTAAAAAAAAAAAAGATTGAATTTCACTTTTCATAGAGTGAGTTTATGGGACATTCTGGTGAAGTTTATCTTTTACGGAATTAATACAGGGCTCACCACTTAAGAACATGAGTGAGCCTTGAAATCACTCCATAAAGAGTGAACTGGCTAGGGTACAATCGAAAACCATTAAAGGCAGGGAATCTCTTTTGCATGCCTATAAATTAACATTGTGTAAATACAATGGCATTTAGCAGAAAATGTCATCTGGGAACCTTAGCAAAATATAGGAGCTAGAAACTCAGTTTTAGTGGACTTATAGTGACCGTTAGACTCAGATTTGAATTTTTTCTCGCGAGAAAAAAATTCCTAGCATAGATTGTACGCTAAACGGCTATTGTTTTTCTTTTGCATTTTTCAATTTCTATGCAATCACTGACTCCCAGATTTCACAGGCAATGCCCTTCATCAATAGCCTAAGGGCATGGGTTATCTTTTCTTGATCTGCGGGGATGTTTGCAAATGAGATCCACTGCCTTTAACTCTCGATTCAGTCTTTAAAAAGCGAGCATGCCCTAACAAACATCTCACTCTAAGATTTTCCAGTTGTACACACAAGAATGCGCTTCAGTCGTAAAACAATGGTAATGTGTTGATTTCACTTCGGTCCCCAGATTTTCCAGTTGTACACACAAGAATGCGCTTCAGTCGTAAAACAATGGTAATGTGTTGATTTCACTTCGGTCCCCCACCCCCCCCCCCACCCCCAATTCGTCAAGAGCAACCTCCGTCTATTTGCCTCTTGTCATCTTGTCTTATCGTCTGCGGACGGCTCTTTTTATTCATGTCAGTCAATTCTTATTCCTTACCCAAATCCGTCTTCCCAAAGCAGAGCGAAATTGAACTTCATCTGGTCTAGTTTCCAGACTCGGAGCTAGGCTGCTTATTAGGCAGTTAGGGTAAAAAAGTTTGAACTTAGACTACTAGTCAACGAGTGCAAACCACACCCATTGATATGATCTGGACACGCTGTGGTTCTACATGTATAACTCACCATTTAACTCCTTCACCCCCAATTCATGAAGTCACATACGTTGTTCACGGATTTGTGGATAATCGGTTTAGCTAAGAAGGTTAAACACTGTTCAAAACCAGGAAGCAAATTCCTCTACCTGTTTCATCTATTGTAATGATCCGTATTATGAGATTGTGTGTTAAAGCCATGTTTACCTATCCCCTACCTAAAGGAACCAAGTATTAAATGGATTAAGACACACTTCGCGTTTTGTTCTCCTCCTTAACAACAAATCCCCCTTTCTAAAGTTTCTGTAATACGCGTCACGGCTCATGTGACGTGGTCCATGGCTTTATTGTCTCGCCGCACTGATAGTGCCAGAAGCCATATCAGCGCGATGATTAAACCAGGGATAATCCCTTAATCCCATCGGGATAACTAATTATATTCCCTTATAGAAGAGGGGTAAGGGATTTAGACGAGTATAAATATAGAACGCGACCTATTTCCGGGTTTATTCCATACAGCATATATGGCTTCAAAATCTAAAATAAAACCAGTTAAACGTCCAATATTTCCTGGTATTTATTTATTTTTATTTTTACAGAGAGAAGTTATAACAAGTTTGCTTGGCTGTTTGTTATATCTGTAAGAAACACGAACTTTTTGTATACATTAGTTTTCTCACTTTTCATATCCGTTATCAATATCCGAGCTTATAGTTTCATCAAGTATCAAACAAACTTGTCAATTTGGTGATTCCACCACCAACCACACAACAACATCAACAGAAACAACAACAAAACTACATCAACCACTACCACAACAACCACCACCACTACTGCAACAACTACTACTACTACCACAAACTTGTCGATTTGGTGATTCCACCACCACTAACACAACAACATCAACAGTAACAACAACAAAACAACAACTACCACAACAACCACCACCACTACTGCAACAACAACTACTACTACCACAAACTTGTCAATTTGGTGATTCCACCACCACCAACACAACAACATCAACAGCAGCAACAACAACAAAACAACTACCACTACCACAACCACAACAACCACCACCATCACTGCAACAACTACTACTACTACCACAAACTAGTCAATTTGGTGATTCCACCACCACCAACACAACAACATCAACAGCAACAACAACAAAACAACAACCACTACCACAACCACCACCACTACTGCAACAACTACTACTACTACCACAAACTTGTCCATTTGGTGATTCCACCACCACCAACACAACAACAGCAACAACAACAAAACAACAACCACTACCACAACCACTGAACAACCACCACCACCACTACTACAACAACTACTACTACTACTACTACCACTACAACAACAACAAATACTACTACTACTACTACTACTACTACTACTACTACTACTACTACTACTACTACTACTACTACTACTACAACTATCATTATTATCATATGCTTAAAAACACCTTTTCACATTGTCGAAATTTGATATCTGACCTACATTATAGTTTTGAATGGACAAATAAACATCACAGAACACAAAACTTTAGACAGTTATTCTGGTTATAGCAAAATACATACCAGTGTGATAGCCCTGCGGTAAAAACGTCGATGCGTCACGATCGGAAGGTCGTAGGTTCGAGCCCCAGCCAGGTCATACCAAAGAATCTTATGAATGGTATCTTCTGCTCGGCGCTCGGCGCTCGGCATTCTAGAACAGAGAAGAGTAATAACATGTTATGCAGGGCCCGCTTGTAGAGCATGTCTATTTGTCTTAGGTGGATACTCTGGGGTTATTAAGACGTTATTTTTTTTATTCCTTTTTTATCGGTACATAAATGTATGTCACGGGGACAACAAAATTACTTTACAACATAACAATCTATGGGAGAAAACTGAAATGGTCGCTAACTTTTCTCTTTTTAGAAGAAGTGACACTACAGAAGAATGGAGAATCATATAGCATAGATTAAAAAAAATAAAGCATTGCTATCCAGTGCCTTTAAAAGTATGAGTTATCATACTGAACTTGTTGGTGCGTGTGCATGTGTAATGATGCGTATGTGTGTACATGCACACACGATTAATATTTTCTTTGTTTATTTTATTTCCATCAATAAAATGTCGAAATATAAACTTGTCTTCAAATTACAACGATATTCGAGACCGAAGAAACGCACCAATGTTTATTTATGCATGGAAATTTTTATCATTCGCAACTCTAAAATCTATATTTCCGCATTTGACTTGTTTGTGTAAGTGCATTGCATCCCCACCATCTTCATACAATTGCAGTCTTCATAAATATTTCGTACATTTGTCGGACATTGAACCTCTACTGTCCTTGTGTATAACGTGAATGCTACAACAAAGTCAAACCCTGGTATATGTTTCATTTTTTCTAGTAGTTGCTGAAAAAAAAAATTGTATAAAAAGTACAATTACACATGGCTGCGTAATTACTATCAAATACTCCAAGCGCAATGTTCGATGTACTCAATGTATTCTTCACATATTTTCAATACATTGATTACATAATGAAGGAAATAATATGATTTCAAACGAACAGGCATAACTGATGATGTACTTTCAAAGAGAAATGAATAATTCAGGTGTTGGAACCGGGGAGGGGAGGGAGAAACGAGCTTTTCGTGGTATGAATAGCTCATGACTCTCCTACCCCGACCCCGCCCCCCCCCCCCAACCAAACACCATGCGAATTTTGAGCTAGTTGAAACTGAAAAAAAAATCGCAAAACCCACTTCGGCACAATTATTCTATATCAGATTTCAATACATTGTCTAAACTGAAAGACCCCCCCCCCATCCACTGATGCACATGTATGCAAGAGGGGTCAGAAGGGTCGTACGACACCCCCACCCCACCCCCAAAACCGTCAAAATTTCCACATTTTTTTCCAAAGACATTTTTTCTAGGGCCTTTTCACATGTTACTGCTATTTCATTGTGAACAGATCCCCAAAATTATTTATCACGACCCACCAGGAAAAAAAATCCTGGATACACCCTTGACCCCCCCCCCCCCCTCCCTCCCATGGTTATGATTGAGCGTTTGACGTGAGGATGGGTGCAGGGAGGCGTGCAGAGGAAGGGTAAAATAATCTGCATACACATACCTTTCATTCTCACGAACATCATCTATGAGCAATGCCAAATTGATTTTATGTTTATTCATTCTCTACAAGCTAAATTATGACACGAAATCCATTTCACAATAATAACACAAATACACTACAGTTGATATGAAAGAATACAAATGTTTCCGGAACTTTATGGCGTTAATTACGTCACCTTCGGTCATTGTGTTGCCTTGTCGTGCAGACAGACTCCGAACTGCATGACGCCCTTGAAATAATTAAAAACATGCATACATACCGTTACATACATAAACACGAAATAGGAGGGAGTTGAAGGTTGTCACGTTGACTGTTAAATGGAGTAGGGCTGAATGTACCGGTTTCTAGTCTAAGTATCTAAACTGTTTTTAATGTTTATCCCAAATCCTAAGCGTTGCCTAGAAACTTAAAGGGGCTGAATCGTGGCCATCGACTGGCCTGATGAGAACAAAACTCAGGGCCATCACCCGGTTCGCTTGCTCGATTTCGGGTTACATACTGTATACGCGGTATAGTGTTTATTTCGTTGCAGTACTCAGCGGACCGCGATGGACGCGCACGCTAATACGAAAGAGCCCGAATAATCAATTCGGCATGTTTCGGTAAGTTTGGGAGGACCTCCGCTCAGTTTGCTGCTTCTCATTGGCCGTACATAAAGGTAAATGACATGATTGGGGGTAGTCCTCAACTTGGGCTGAAACTACTCTAGAATCAAGTAAACTATGCAAGGATTCTCCTGTGAAAATCTTGTAGTCAAACGTTGACTCATTCTAAAATAAACAATGTCAATATCACTCGTAGCACTGTGTGGCTCTCTATGGGGCTTATTTTTATCGTCCCCGGATAAAATTAAGATACTGCTATGTTTATGCTTGATTTTCCTTAAGTAAACAAATTACAGACAAATCCTCCCAGGTGGGAGATCCACTCCTGCTAGTGTATAGATGGTATATATTTCAACTAATTTAGTTCTTGAGGCATTTTCAAGTGTTCCCAAGCATGTCACTAAACTGCACGATCTGCCATTGCGCTGCTGCGTGCATCTAACTGGTTTCGCAAAACATCAACACCCACGCGTGCATACCTTTAAACTATAGATTTAAAGGCAGTGGATCTCATTTGCAAACATCCCCGCAGACCAGGAAAAGATAACTCTTGCCCTTAGGCTATTGATGAAGGGCATGTGTTTGAAATCTGGAAGTCACTAATTACCTAGAATTTCAAAAATGCGAAAGAAAAACAATAGCCGTTTAGTGTACGTTCTATGGTAGGAATTTTTTCCTCGCGAGAAAAAAAAATCAAATCAGAGTCTAACGGTCACTATAATTCCACTAAAATTGAGTTTCTAGCTCCTTTATTTTGCTTAAGGTTCCCAGATGGCATTTTCTTCTAAATGCCATTGTATTTACATAGTGTTAGTTTTTAGGCATGCAAAAGAGATCCCCTGCCTTTAAGTCGAGAAACTTAATCCGGATAGTGGCAGAGAGTCGCCATTTGCATGTAGTTCGCTTCGAACTGATATGGCCATTGGGGATTGGACTTGGGGTAAACAAAATGAGCGGTCTGCGAACTTAGACTATTCCTGGCTCGGCTCTCTCAGCCCGCGAGTCGATACAAAAGGTTATTGCTACCGAATTCCAGGTAAGCAAGGTGAACAACCATGCCCGTGCGTTATTTATAGCGGATGAGTGCATGCAGGCGGGTTCAAAGCCAGTGCGATAGCCGTCCGTCCTATAACGAACATGTGATAGGACCGATTAAACGTCGTGTATTGTGATCTGCCAGACTAGAAATTAAGCAGAAAATCGAAATAAACACTGAATAAAAATTCACAGTAACCAGGAAAAGGGATGTCACCTCTCACATCGCAAGATAACAGTAAATAATTTTTTATTTGATAAATTCGTTATAAAGGTCACACGTGCGGCAGCCCGCAAAAATGTGTTAACGGCGTGTTAAGGTCGGGCTTCGGGCACTGAACTGTTAACGCGAAATCGATGGCCGTGCTATTGTATGCAATTCGACACGGTGCCTTCTTTTGTTTGTTGTTTTTGTTTGCTTTATTTATGTTTGATTTTAAGGTGATTCATTGCATCGATTTGCGAAAGTCTCGCGACCTAAATAATGTGTCATTAGTGTGTTAGTAGGCCATGCTATGTTGGTGAGCGATGATATAGCGGAGTGGGGGCAAGGGACGTATTGCATCCCAGATCGATGCTCACCATCCTCAACTTCCCTTTCCAGTTCGAAACTTGCCCATGATCATGGTAATATAGCGAGATGTCAAAATGTCACCGCATCTTTATGATATTTATCTTTATGATTTCCTCCCATTCTTCTGTAAATGCCTTTTCTGATTAACCCTCAAGTCAATTAACTATACACGCCGCTGTGTGCTTGTCACGAAAAAAACTTATGTATATCGATTTTTTGTACGTGTTGTAACTCAATGAATTAATATATAGGTATACCTAGACTTCATCGGAAACGAGTTTAGGTAATTAACATGACAGCCAGAGCAGACATCGGCCAATTAGGGCCTAACCAAATTCCAGGTAGCCGAGTATTGTTTGCTTGTTGATCGTATTAGTTACATTCAGGGTCATCATATATTGAAAGATAATACGAGCAGCCATGTCCAAATAAAAATATAATACAGGGAAATATGACGGCATAATGAGGTTATTACTACATGTATATAGTAAAGGTACCGTCCCAAGCAAACAAGTCCATATTGTAAAGTATTGCCCGCCCTGGACTGTGCATGCATATACAGACAAAATCGACCGATGCTTATTTCCGAATAAAAATGAATTCAGTGTTTTTATTTTTGTTCCAATTGTATTCAAACGTCGTTCTCCAGAAGTGGTCTAATACGTTTATAATATTATCCATCGTTTAAGTTCAATTAGAGTTTATTTCCATCAAACAGAAGGTAATTAGAAAAAAAAATCATAATTTATTGCAAAGCATTCATGTACACAAAATGTTTTACAAGACGTAAGATATAATACAATACTGTGCATTGAATACTAGTAATAAAGAAAAATGCATACTTTTTAAGGTTTACCCAAAAAATATAACCGATGGAAAAGAATGATCCACAAAAAAGGGAGAGTTTTTAAGGCCCCATTGCCGAAGCTCAAGTATGTTCAGGGTATACAATAAGGGGTAAAGTCTAAAATTTGCGAATATATCAACACGTTATACATTACACTAGCACTATGTGGCTTATTATGCAAGAGGACAAACGTTAAAGCCAGTGACCTGATTTAAAGAAGTTTAACTCGCTGGAGACCAAGTACGAGTTAACTCGTGTTGGGGTCTATGGAAAATGTGTGTTATAGTGAAATCAAATTGTCTCCAACGGGTTAAATTCCTACAAGAAGCAAAGAGTTGAAACCATAGACGAATAATATATAGAGTGTATTTTCAAACTGGAAGGATTTTTTTTTTTTGGATTTATTTCTTGAGAAGAAACAAGCATTCATTTACCAATAATGAAATAATCTCCGGCCCCGATAGAAATTGATCCCATAGAAAGCTACAAACAAATTTTAGCGTCACAGCATTTTCTGATGATAATTGCACAACAAAGAGGAAATGTATGACCATGAAATTTTCACAGTAGAAACATTAAACTGTACATTTCATTTTGGGAGCATTGAGTCCTGATTTCAGGAGTACTTCCAAACTTGCCCTCCTCCTTTAAAGACGCTATATAACACTGTGGAAGACCCGTTTAAAAAAAAATGCCAAACTTTGCTATCTGACACATCTGACAGTGTTTGAATGGACAAATTAACACCGTAGAACACAAAAGTTCGGACAGTTAAAGAGAATACACAGTACTGGTTGATTACTTGCAGAACAACAACATTTTGATATCAACTGCTTTCAAACCTTCTGTGAACAGATGGTATTGTAAAAATGTCACTCTAGTACAGGAGAGAGTAGTTGAAAACAACAGAACACTTCGTTTTGGACATATCTGTTACACAAATCACCCCCGCTGACAAAGTACTAACACAGAAATCTATATGTGGGACTATGTTAATTGTTGCCATACACACTGCAGCAACGGAGCCTACTCCATCGGGTACTCAAACTGCCAATTTCTATTTTTTTTTTAATTTCATATGAAGTGAAGTTATCCCACTTATAATGCAAATGTAATTTCTCTCAGCTGAAAATATGGAAATGTGAAAATTTTGATGAAAGATTTTCCATCAGCAACCAGTACTGTGTATTCTCTTTAAGCTATCACTAGTACAATATGTGCAGATACAAATTGGCACATTAATTATTCTCAGCCGATAGGAAATTCTGCAACACATCAGTCTATGGGGGAAAGCTGGAATGATCTCTCAATGATTTTCACTTTTTTAAAGCACTAAATGATCGTTTTTAACTGCATTTTTTTTCAGGGCTTCATTATTAGACCGTATCAGAGACACTGGTAGCATCGGGAATCTAGCTCAGATTTGTTTTAACTGGAAACATTGTTATAATATACAATGCCTTTAACATTCTATTCTGTCATAAAACCGCGGTATATATTGCTTTGCTTTGTGGGAAACATTTGTAACTCTTTTTATCATGACGTTCAAAAAGAGGGCACAATTTCTGTCTCCCTCGACTGTGGTCCTTTAAGTCATGACCTCAGATTCACCTCTGAGGTCAAACCCCGATGTAACCGAGTACGACGTTATGATAAGCGCGATGACTCAACGCAAAATGAAAACAAAAATGACTAGGATGTTATTACTGTGTAAATTAATAAGCGTAATGATGGTGGATTGAGAGTGAAATGACCGATTGGCAATCGTTGGGAAATTTGCTGGGAAGAGACTAGTCTTCTATCCAACCCGTACTTAATGGTTGCACCTGAACAGCTGAAAGAAAAAACGCTTTGATTTAAGGAAAACATCATATACAGACCCACGCGAAAACCTCTATTCAACGCATGAAACTGATATACAGCAATCACTACATTATGCGAAATTTGATTTCATATTATCTTATTTAAGAAAAAAACATCTTGCAACATTTTCCAGTGCTCCATCTGGAGAAAAAAAATATTTATTTATTTATTTATTTATTTATTTATTTATTTATTTATTTATTTATTTATTTATCTATTTATTTATTTATTTATTTATTCGTTCATTTATTGTTCTTTAATTTCATTTCAGGTTTTAAGGTCATAACAAATCTTAGTTTAAATTGTTTTCTGTGCTCCCTATTTGCAGGGGGAAATATCCTTTTCGCGAAATATAACACCAGGGCAGAAATAAGTTAAACCTCTTCGAGCGCATGCACTCACTGTATAAACACAACTACATTATTTAGACGCCGCAAGTTTCCTCCATTTATCCTGCAAACGGAATTTACAAAATTCACAAATGTGAACTGGCTCCTTATCACATTTAGAATCTTATAAGCTTTCACCTGGAAACCAAGTAAATGGGTAATTCTGGTGGAAGATTTTCCGCCATTGGCCAGCTTTAATTTGCCATCTGCATCAAGACTGCTTACAGTTTCAACGAATACAATTTCAATTCAGTTGAAAGTATTGTATTCGGAAGTACTTTATGTTATCGTGCTCAGACAGGTAATATTTCGGCTGGCGGATATCAAGCCTAGTCGATACCTGGACATTTGATATTTTCCTACTATATGTTAACAGGAAATGTTTGCTTCTAACTGTTAAGACCTTAAATAAATTATAAATGAAGGTAAAGATATATGTCAATTTTGTACAAATACTTCCTTGTTTATGATCTCGGTAAGGTATACAAGTGTTAGTTACATTTTTGTCAGGGTGGGCGTATACTTTTTTTCGTCAAGCTTGCAAGAAGCAAAACTGTAGTTCACCACAGCTCAGATATCTCTTGCATGTAAAATAAATATCAGCTTTGTTCAATATCTTGAAGTTTTAACCATTCACAAACACATGCACAAACAAAGCACAAACATACACACATACACACATACACACGCATACACAAATACAAACAGACGCACATACGTACACATACAATTTTGTGTTAACAATGTACACCACTTTATTTTTTTTTAAAGAGCGTGTTATTACTTTAAATAACTGTATGAAATATATATTAATGTAATTGGATATTTGAAGTTGCTACCAACTGTTATCAAAACAAAGTAACAAATTGATCTTATTGCAGAATGGGATGGAATGGGGACCAGCTGATTTTGTTACGTGATTGTCATGGTCACTGCCCCCACCCCCCCCCGGAGGGTCCCCGGGGTTATCCTCGGGGTAGCTGTCCTCGAGGGGGGGGGGGGTCCTCCAGGGGAGTGGTCCTCAGGGGGAGAGGTCGTCCCTAGGAGAGGGGGGGGGTCCTTCTGGGGAGTCGTCGGGGGAAAAATCCTATAACCCAATACACTTGTCTGAAATATTGCAATTTCGTTTCAGGAAACAGAAAAACATATTTCTGTGTTCAGTATAAAATAATAATGACAAATTCACGCCATTACACTATCGGGTTTC
>JZLH01S0057823.1:25818-40476 GCA_001188425.1 Eucidaris tribuloides | reverse complement strand
GAGTTATGTACTGACCGACTGGGCTTGTCCCTCAAATTGTCAGTGAACGAGGCAGCAAGAGGCTATCAGACCTCACCCAGTTAGAGCTGGAAAACGGTGGTGAACTTTCCAACTATCGTATATTTTTGAGCCATGATAATTTTTACATTTTCTGTAAAATCTTAGTTTTCACAATTGTTATCATTTATTCAAAATAGTTGTAATGCGGGATTTGAATACAGTATTCACATATAATTTGCGCATTATGAATGCATTTATTACTACCCTGCATGAAGAAACGTTTATAGGTTTTTGATTAACTAAGTACTTCTTACCCAGATATACTTATGGGCACCTAAATACATGGTACAATGAATGTTCCCAACGAGGTTTCTAGTATCTGATACTGACCAACAAACGCTCACACACAGACAAACATCAATACCCCCTATATTAAGTGCACTTACCTGCGGACTGTCGCGAAATAACCCATGTTGATCCATGGAGCTATTGATCTATACAGCAATCAACGGGACACGTAACATCCGATCCGTCAATAAACTAGCCATTTTACTAGTTTAATCCGCCTGTTTACTAACCAAAAACCGATAAATAACGAGTTTTAAAGTAGACATTTTGTTCAGAACCCATCAGTATGTTTGCGCGATATTATTGTTCGGTGTGTCAATGTTTGGAAGGTCGCTCATTACGTATGCATAACTGATCACGTTGACTGGACCACACACGGTATGTAGTTAGGCGAAGGCGCATTCGCGATAACATTTTATCTAATTTGAGGACAAAACACACTAACAAACTCTACCAACAGAGTAAGAACAACAATAGCCCTGTTTTCTTCAAACATAATACATAACTGACTCACACCAACACGAAGATACAGTAAACGTGTTGTGTTTCGCTGTCAGATCCATGTCACAATTCCAGACACCCCTTTCATGTGTGTTTCATGTGAGATTGCCTCAGCGAAATCGTGTCTTCCTTCGAATCTGTTAATTTCTGTTCTTTATCTTCATACCTTTCTTTAATTATTGTTCGCCCTTTGACTTTGCAACTCTAGAGGTGGGAAGAAGAGAAGAAATGGTGAGACTGCTGGGCAAATATGTCTGGATATATGATTGTCTATAATAATGTGAGCAATTTGAACACATCGAGTAGAATTGGCTACCGTTAGTTGACCTCAAATTGGTGTTTCGATATGAACCTGGAATAGCTATAGGACGATGAAAATATAATAATTACTGCGGAGATCCACTTCCGGTAGTCACGCATGCATTGTTTTAACAGATGGGATTGCTGTCAGTTGCCAGCATATTATTGCAGATATGAAAAATTAAGAAAACAATCAACAAAATACGAGTCGTGGATACTGGCTTGGATAGAAACCGCAAAAATACCGTTTCGCAAACAACACTTTCCGTACTGATAATACAAGATGTACGCTGCATAAAATTATGTCATGTGCAATACGGAATTTATTTCAATCTTTTTAAAGGATTATTCAGTTGACTGTTGAGGGGTGAATTGACTGAAGAAAGTATTTTACCTGAATATTAATTAAAGCCACAGGCTAACAATGACCACAGTTTTGAAAATGTGAGCTACATAATCCTCCATGCTCTACATGTAAGTGTCTTTGATAAGGTCTAAAAATGAAGCCCTGAAAAGTTGAATTTCAAAATGATTATTTAGTGCTTTGAAAAAGTGAAAATCATAAGTTGACCGGATTGACCTGCCCATTTTCTCCCGTAGACTTACTGTGTGTAGATCTAGGCTATTTAGTACTCGGCCCGAGATTGTTATTCATTCATATCTTGCCAGTGGCAACATAAATTTCCAAACTTTTGTATTCTGGGCTGGTTATTTGTCCATTCAGACATATAGCTCAGATAGCAACGTTTGACAATTTTTTTAGTTTGAAGCTCCACAATGTTAACCTATTACTCTAAAGGCTCACTGTCATGACAAGATAAAAACGCCCTCTAGTTACTAAAATCATAAAGAGGGTGCTCTAATGACACCCATAATGCATCGGAAACAGCCATGATAGTGTGGAAAAAATACAACGTTTGATTTCCTCCCACAATCTTTACACTATGGCACTGCAACAGTCCATGTT
This sequence comes from Eucidaris tribuloides, assembly GCA_001188425.1. Classification (NCBI taxonomy): domain Eukaryota; kingdom Metazoa; phylum Echinodermata; class Echinoidea; order Cidaroida; family Cidaridae; genus Eucidaris; species Eucidaris tribuloides. The sequence goes on along the minus strand of JZLH01S0057823.1, from coordinate 38,360 downwards.
CGTGAATATGTGCCTGTATTCCAAGACTAGTTGTCATCCTCTCTGTGTTGAGCTGCTGACCCTTGACAGTGGGCCTTTAACGCAAACTAGCTTAAAATAAAATACAGACGAATATTTGTGATTTAATACATTGATGCAGTGGCGTAACGTCAGCTGCAAGAGGGGAAAACAGCTTTAAAGGCACCGTATAACAATATTTCCATTTTAAAAAAAGTGTGAGCCTCATGATTCGCCATGCTACTAGTGTCTTTGATAAGGTTTAAACATGAAGCCCTGAAAAAATTACAATTCAAAATAATTATTAAGTGCTGTAAAAAAGAGTAAAAATCATTGAGAGACCATTCCAGTTTACCCCCATAGACTGTTGTGTTTCAGAATTTCCGTCGGCCGAGAATAATTCATTTGCCAATTTTTCTCTGTACATACAGTAGTTTAGTGACAGCATAACTGTCTCAACTTTTGTGTTCAAGTGTGTTTAATTATCCATTCAAATGTGTTAGATAGCAAAGTTTGACAATTTTTTAAAGGGTCTCCCACAATGTAGTGTCTTTAACTGACGCCCAAGGCTGTTATGAAATCTCTTTTACACTCCTCCAACAGCACAACCAAACATCAATCCTGCCCTAAGGTTACTAGTGAATGACATGGCTGTGAAATCTGAAGATCAGTTATTACCTAGAATTTGAAAAATGCTCCTATTAGTAACTGCCAGTTATTCTCGATGCGAAGCTATATTTCAGTATTCATACATGTATTGGTTTATGAATATTAATCTACCCGAGGCGTATGCATAAAATTTGTCGTGTTCATTATTGCTTATTTGTAAATAAATTTTATATATCAGACATGATAAACATCCCCGCACTGCAAGGATCTGAAAGTAGTCTAGAAATTTTTGTCTCTATGATACTTTATTTCAATTCAAAATCTATCTATCTATCTATCTATCTATCTATCTATCTATCTATCTATCTATCTATCTATCTATCTATCTATCTATTTACCTATTTATCTATCTATCTGTCTGTCTTTTTGTTTGTTTATTTATTTATTTATTTATGTATTTATTCATTTATGTATTTATTTATTTATTTATTTATTTATTTATTTATTTATGTATTTATTTATGTATTTATGTATGTATGTATGTATGTATGTATGTATGTATTTAATTATTTATTTATTTATTTATTTATTTATTTATTTATTTATTTTCCTTTGACATGATGACCTTCATGCAAAAGGGTAGTGAGAGTACCAGTACACTTTCTCAACCCTGTCCTTCGCAAGATTAATATCAGCGAATATAAAAACAATAACGCAAGGCCACTGCGAGTCGTAGAAAGTATCTATCGGAAGTGTAGCATTTATGGAGTTGAAATCCTTTTAGTTCATTATCCAAAATGTGGGTCAACATTCAAGTACGCGATGTAGCCGAAACTAATGTATAAACGCATTGAAGGTCAAATAGGAGTGATATAAGAGCAAGATATTCCCGTCTGTTGTTGTTGTTGTTGTTGTTGCTAATGATGGTGATGATGACGATGATGATGATGATTATGATGAGGATGAGGATGACGATGATGATAAGGAGGAGGAGGAGGAGGAGGAGGAGGAGGAGGAAGAGGAGGAGGATTATAATGATGGTGACGATGATACAATGATGATTATGATGGTGGAGGTGATGATGATGATGATGATGATGACGATGATACAATGATGATTATGATGATAGTGATGATGATGTGATGAGGAGGTTACAGATGATGATAAGATCATAATGATGATGACGATGATAATGATTATCATGATGATAAAATGATGACGATGTTGTTGCTGCTGTTGATAATGTTGCTACTTCTGCTGCTTCTGTTGTTACTTCTTCTCATCTGTTGATGGGCGAAGCACATTCTTAAGAATTATTACTGTGTAGATGAGACACTTCTAATTGCTGATATTTTTTCGCCCTGTATTGGTTGTGGATTTGTCCACGTTAACCACGTATTCCCTATCACAAAACCAACCAATAATAATACCAATGCGACACTGTCAGAACCTCACAAATGTATAACTTTACTGTGACCAAAATGCTGTACATGAGTCTTCGATATTTCTTTGATTGCAAAATGCATTTATTTTGTTCATTTTAAAGTGAACATTATGCAACAAATATAAAACAAAGAGATACAATGCTGATATCAGAGGCGTCGATCCTGGGGGGGGGGGCGATCGCCCCCAATGAAAATATTAGGGGGCAAACATATCGATTTGCCCCCCCCCAATAAATTTTGACAACTTGAAAAATTCATGATATGCAATTAAAATATATATTTTAAAGAGCATTGGAAAGCACAAACCATTAAACATGGCATAAAAATACTATTAAACATACAAAATTGCCAATTTTTCGGCGCGCTTCGCGCGCAAATTTATGAACTACAATTTGGCGCGCGAAGCACGCCGAAACTTTTGGATTTTTTTACACTTCCCCCCCCCCCAAATCCGAAACATGGATCGACGCCCCTGGCTGACATTATCTAATATTTATTTTAAAAATGAATTGAGTACAGAAGAAGGCGTAAACCGAGAAAAGCCAATGCCTTTTGTGTCTTCGATTTGTTGTATGATTTAACATTATTTCATTGCACTTTTAGAGTTTATGTTCATCAAATACAACAATGCTACGTTCTTATATTTGTGTCAACAGCTCTTCAGAATATGCACCGCAAACTTTGACGGGATAAAATGGGCGTGTCTGTCTTATACACAAACATTCGACCACAACAGGTACCAAATGCATTGTTAAATAATATCAGACTATTATGTTCCTGGGTCCGACGTAAACAGTCTGTGTCAGACTTACAGATCGATACTCGCTGTATCCGTCGCACTCTTGAAAAGTACTTCTCGAAAGTCATTTACAACCTCGTCTTCACACGAGAGGAAGGTATCATGGGAGGTGCAACCATGGGAGAGGAAGCATCTATTTACGTTGATATTGTTTTAACGGTTTTTGTCGGAAGGATTGCATGCGATAGCTCGCTGGAAAATAATAAAGTTTTGAGGAAGTGGTTAAATCTTGGCCGTCACATTATATGTTGACAATTTGTTTTTGATATTTGATACTGGTCATATAGTTTTACGATGAGAATGATGTGTTTTCTGATCTATTCTCACGACCTTGAGTGTTTTTTTTCAATACTATTGTTGTGAAGAACTGATTAGCATTCACATGCTTGAGATGAATCTCCTTTAAACTGTGGATATATATAATTATAGTTGTTTCGTGATTTTTATGCCGGTTTATTCCGCTTATAAAAATTCACAGAAATCTATCAACCAATCCATCCATCAATCGACCCATTCATCCATCCATCCATCCATCAATCAATCAATCAATCAATCAATCAATCAATCAATCAATCAATCAATCAATCAGTTTATCAATCAATCAGTCAATCAATCAATCAATCATCCAATCAATCACTCAATCAATCAATCACTCAATCAATCAATCAATCAATCAATCAATCAAACAAACAAACAATCAATCAATCAATCAATCAATCAAACCAATCAATCAATCAATCAATCAATCAATCAATCAATCAATCAATCAATCAATCAATCAACGAATCAATCAACGAATCAATTAATCAAGCAAGCAATATCAGTCAACCAACCAATAAAATCAATACATTCACATCAACATTGATAGCTAAAAACATGGAGGTAGAAGCCTCCATGCTAAAAAGAAAGCCGTATATATATATAGGCCCATGACATGATGGTACGCATTTACACATCAGTTACTAGTATTGCCACTGGATATCTTTGCCCTGTTATATAGTTCGGTACATTGAAACAACACTGCACCTCCCCCCCCCCCCCGCTGCTCTTAGAAAGAAGTTACTCAAACAAATAACAACACACACGGCAAATAATTTCTGACAAGAAATAACTGAATTCACCCGTTGCCTAGTACCTCCTTGGTAAGGCCAATGATCTGTCATGACTATAAGCTTCCTTTTGATAGTCGATCAGAAATAAAAGTTCAGTTTGGATGAGTGGGTGAAAGAAAAGAGACGACCTTCATCCAAAGTAAGATATGTCAACGTTTACATAATTTCCCAATTCATGTTTATATGGGTGTATATAAATCCCCATGGTATTTAAGTAGCCAAAACAAGGGAATGTGTCTGAAAAATGAAACATTAAATCAAACTTTGAGCCAATTTTACGTGTAGACTCTAAAAACTGTAATGCCTAGATTAACATTTAAAAGGGCCAAGAAGTGACAACACTTTCTAAATCCAACCTTCCAGTCAGTTAGATCCAACATTTATACTACTCGATTCAGCTGGCTAAAAGGTTAAATGCAACATTTAGAAGATGTTGTCATTCCTCAACCCTTTTAAATGCTAATTTAGCATTTGGGATTTTAGAGTGTAATTCAAACGACATCATTAAAGTTCACTATCAACTCTATGACGTGATTGTGTTTTGCAACAATTTTCATTAAACTTTATTGGCCGTGCTTGGGTTACCCTTTAGAACATTTACATCGATTGGACAGGCAAAATTAAAATATCGTCTATAATTGGCCAACAAGCTGACACGTGGCAAGCACGTCACAGCCGTTCAAAAGTCAATCTTCCACTGTCTTGATCGACGTTCTCGATAATCAAAATAAAAACTTGGCCTTTCGGCATGTTGGGTCTTTATTGACCATATCCTTTGCACGAGGATATACATTTCCCTTTTTGCGCCTTATATGTTAATTTGCTAAAGGAAGTAGGCAAAACATGCGGACACCGGTAAAGTGGATTTGCAACGATTTTGGGCGGGAATTCGCGCGCTACTTTTTTCTTAATCTGATGGGGATACTATGTGTTTTGAACGGGATAGATCTTAATATTTTGTCTGTCATTATCTTAATAATGTCGTGGTGTTGGTAAATGCATATAGTATCTGTGTATTCCTCCTATAATAACATACCTTTCAGGAAATAATGACCCCGAGAACTACGAGAATTAGTATAAAAAGGGGATAAGACAGAGAGAAGAGTGATCGAATATTTTCTTCTCCCACAAAGTGAGATACATTGGCAATATAATATTAATAGATCATGATCAAACTTCCATATTGAAATTCGGAAAGGGCATGCTTCTGTCATCAGATAAGTATGTTATCCTTTCAGGACAGTCGCTTCGATAGCTTGAAATTCATGTTAATTATAATGTGACCTGTTGATTGATCTCTATCTCCACATTCCCTAAATGTCGCAAATGGCGAAGAGTCTAGTATAACAATCATGATTTAGTGTTGTAAACAGAGACCCATAGCAATTTTGTTTACTTTCCGGTGAACAAGCAGTATTGTCAGGATCGTCGGTTTCGCGTAAATGACTTGTTTTGTGGGCTCAGATTTCACGTCAGTCATTTGGAACAATTAAAAACGGATAGGATCCCAGGTGTCGGATGTGACATTTTAACAACTTGCCGATGTTTTCATCTACACTATTTTGCTCTCTACGCTATCACGCCTTTCCAGTCGATTTATGATACGGCATCACAAGACAGGCTGGCAAAGTCACCGGAGAAATTTGTCGAAGGCACAAACAGGATGATATCATCAGGGATATTTGATTGCGTAATGATTTTAAATTTAGAACGCATACTTAATTTTGGCAGAGTTAGGTCATAATATGAGACTGAAATGTCTAGCAAGGGGCAGTGGGCGGAGAGACAGGGAGGGGAAACACGTTGCACCCTCACCCACCATGTTCTGATAGTCCCCAATGTGAAACTACGCAAAATGTTGCATATAGTGTGTAACGTGCCAAGAATGTAGTCTGACATCCAGACCCTAAACTAATCTTGTCATGGATTACCGCTCGCAAAGCGCGCTTGCCTGGGATTTGCAAGCAAAGTAAGCGGTTTCAAAATCTGCAGCCACGGTAGACATAAACCTATCAGCGCAGCAGGTTATACAAAATGGATGTTATACAGACATCATACACACACGCGCACGTGCGCACACGCACACGCACACACAGACACATGGACACATACACACATACAGACACATACAGAAACACAGACACACACACAGATACAGAGAGACACATATACGTACACACGCACACACACGTACACACACATACACATACAGAAACACAGAGAGACACATACGCACAAACACACACACATACAAACACACAAATACACAAATACACAAACACACACACATATACACACACGAAGTGGTAGATGTAGTAGACTACCAATACTGCTGCTGGCTGTGAACTTGATATGGGCGGAGCCAGAACTGAATGAGAGTGACGTCATCGTAGGGTCTGACTGCTGCAGACTGCCTAACATGTCACATGTCTATCAAGTATTTGACGTATAAAATTGCGTGAAAGAAATACAGTATTGTATGGACAAAATTGTGCTAATAATGTAGACAAGCCCGTGATAGCTGGCTGATACGTTGACCGTCGTGGATGCGCTGTGCGCGCGAGCTAATATTCAGAAATAATGTCATGTAGGCTGTTAATCTTCTCCATATATGAACGACAAGGGGGGGGGGGTTCAATTTAGGCCAACCTTTTTTAGGAGTGGGGACAGGTAGAATAGTTAGAGAGGATGTAATACTCACGTACAGGCGAACTATACTGTGCAGTTTTTATCAATCCTAGATATTTTTCATTAACCTTAAAAAAAGGACATTGTTACTACAAACTCCTAGAAACACAACCCAATCTACCGAAAATGTTTGTTTGTTTGTTTGTTTGTTTGTTTATTTATGTAACTTAACTCCCCCCCCCAAAAAAAAACACTTAATTGTGAGTTCGAGTCATACCTGGTTCATCACGAACGAAAGTTTCAGATGATCTGAACATGAAAACTTAGTTGAAATATACTTATTAAACAGGGAAATGCAACACAATTGCCTTTTGAATTGGGATGACGTGTTTATCAGTCAATTGTTTTTTGTCATAATGGTCATTTGTAAACCTTGTAATATGGCTTCAATTAAGACCGCTCAACGTGTAGGTCACCGGTATGAAACCACTATTTTTCACCAAAATATATCACGTCTTGCAGTGGCGTTTTGCGAAATTGTGCGATGGGGTGCGCTGGCTGTATAAAGGCACAGGAAATGCAGTAGATTTCCGACGACAAGATAATAGATTTACCGAAAATTGGTATAAACTTTCAACACCTTATACTTTTAGGTTAACTGGCATATCTATACACGGTAATAACATTATTAGGCAGGGGGCGTTTGTCCCACGACCCCCAATATTGTAGCGATACCCTCACACAATCCGATCGATCGAGAAATTTGGACTTTTGCGGTATTATTCTGCCCTTCGCTCGCTCCGTAGGGGTGATGGTTGGGCCAAGGCTGGAAAGCTATAGATGGATATTTTCTAAACTGCTCTGGAAATACCGTTTTAAGCGTCCTTTAGATATGAATTTAGACTTGGATTAGATTAGTACGTGAAGTTGTAAGCGTTTTCGTTCGATGCATAAGTGTCTCGAGTCTCTCTTGTTTTAATTTGACACACGCCCCTGTACACAGAGCAGAAAATAAATGCAGGGTACATGTACTAGCATTTGAGCGTGACGATCTTCTACAGTGCTACATTCCTCACAGTTGAAAAAAATCGAAAGACAACGCGCCCGATTTATTTAAATGTTACACAATCAATAATAAGTTGTATGCTGTTGGTGATTCCTGGAAAGATTTAGTCCAGTTTGATGCTAGTGTTGAAGATAATAATGTAAAAAACTCATGTTTTACCACGATGGGTAATAAACATTATAAACCGAAATATGTTGCTCAACACATTTAAAAAGTCAAAAACAAACACAAAACATATGCAAAGACCATAAACCTCAAAACAAAATCACTCTTAAATGTCTTATCATGTACTTACATGGTTGTACCTATAATGAAAGACTATAGGCTAGAAGTAAACAACGTTAAAGATGACCATCTTACGGAACTGCACGTTTTTATTTTACATTAGCAACAATACATTGTTAAGGACTTAAATGTGAATAAATCATTTCAGCTGGTAAACAAGCGTATAAACCATCCGTTGGTCACGCAATTTGATCGGATTTTCTTGCTGATAGTTTCTAGTTATGTCTGAATTGTAATTACGAAAGATTGTAACATCAATAAGAATACTGAGCTGAATTTCTTGTAAAGGTTTGATAACCATACTCATTGAAAAACAATTCTTTATCTTCACGCCACATCTCACAAAATCCAAAGTATACTAACGACTGCTGTTTCAAATCTAGCATCTTCTGCATCAATAGGTAAACAAGGACGTAACAAATCCTTCAACAACCTAGTCGAAGTTTATAAATTACCAATTTGACACTTGTACTTTAATTCAATTTAATTGTTCAATAACAAACTAAAAGCATCCTTCTATCTAGGACAAAATGTAAATGGAAAATGTCAGCTATTTGTGCTATTTTTGTACAGTGATGATTTATCAAGGTTTGTCAATTTGACAGGTGGATCGCGGGAACAGTGATCAACAAATCCTGTCTTTAAAAAAAAATTGTCACTTATCAGGATGTATGTCTGGGAATGACAAGCATAAATTAGATTTAATTATCCCCAAATAGATTTGACTAATAACCACAAAACGAGAAAGAAAGAATTGATACTTGACATAATTCATAGATTTATTTGTCGGTGTTATGTAACCCGTGCAGGCGTGTCGACGGCAATACGATGGGTGGACTTTCTGGCCGGAAGAAATAAGCACGCGTGTGCGTGTTGGTTATCTTTCTGAAACCCCGAGCAGTCAAAATAAAATTTCATACCCCATTATCCAGTCCCAAACCTTGGGCAATAATTGTATCATCCATTAGTGTATCATGATTATTATTCATCCATTTGTTATGTATTTACATTTTGTTTATAATGATAATGTATTCATCTGTTTACATTTGTTTATTTACCATTAATCCGTTTGCTTTTATTATTAATCAATTATACATTTTTGTATATTTATCTATCTATTTTTTCCCTTATTAATTCATCATGTTATTATATTCCTTTTGTTCATTTATCTGTGCTGTATTTCTTTTTTTCTATCTATCTTTAGTTTTTATTTCTTTTTTTATCATCCATTTATCGATTTGTGTTGCTCGTGGTGTTTTCTATCCCCAAGAAATTAATGACGTTACTGAAATAGAAAACTTGTACTATTATAAAATTTAATCAGCGTTTAAATTTACATACGTCAGTAAATTAGTGGTTAGACTACTTTCTCCGGCTTAATGAAAGAGTAATTGTAATCATCCCCATTGTAATCACGCTGTCTGACGTCGTGAATGTACGCAGGTATGCAGGGTTTCTGTAAGAATGAAGGACATAATGTGGGAGTTCTTCTTTTCATTCTTCTTCTTCTTCTCCTCCTCCTTCTCCTCCTTCTCCTCTCCTTTTTTTTCTTCTTTTCGTCTTCTTTTCTTCATTCTCCTCCTTCCCTCCTCCCCCTTTTCTCCTCTTCGTCGTTTTTCCTTATCTCAAATCCATTTATTTCTTCCTCTTTTTCCCTTCTCTTTTCCTCTTACTTTACGTCTATTTCTTCTTCCTCCCCCTCTTCCTTCTCTCCTCCTCCCTTTCTTTTTTCTTCTTCTTCTTCTTCTTTTCGCCCCCTTCGTTTCCTCTTCTTCGTTTCGTTTCCCCAAATCCCCTCTCCTTTCTTTTTTTCCTCCTGCTCTTTCCTCTCCTCCTCTCTCTCTCTTCTCTTCTTCTTCTTCTTCTTCTTTCTTCTTCTTCTTCTTCTTCCTTCTTCTTCTTCTTCTTTTCTTCTTCTTCTTCTTCTTCTTCTTTCTTCTTCTTCTTCTTCTTCTTCCTTCTTCTTCTTTCTTCTTCTCTTCTTCTTTTCCTCTCCTCTTCTTCTTCTTCCTCGCTCTCACTCCTCCCCTATCTCCTCCACTCCTCCTCCTCACTCCTCCTGCTACATCACCTCTTCTTCGTTTCCTACTCCCAAATGGCCAATCCCCTTCTTCCTCCTCCTATTTTCTTCTCCTCTTCTCTTACGTCTTCAATTTACCTTTCATTTTATGTTCCATGATTATTTATCTCTATCCGTTATTTATAGTTATTTTCATTTGTATCAGTAAATATATTGGCATATAAAACAGAAAAGTACTTTGGCCACCAAACAGCCTTTCCCTAAACAATATTCCTTGTATTTTGTTCGGTAGATTTTGCACGACACGTATAGCCTCAGCAAGCAATCATGTTCCCTCCAGGGTGATGACAGTCAGAAGAAAATTTACAAGAACTATTCGCAAAAATGACAATTTCTCCTCAACCCATCATCACAAAAATGAGGATTAATTCATCAAACATAAAGGAAAAGATAAAGAATGAGGTGATATCGCCCAACACGTTCCTCCGTAAGCCAGATTTGAAATAAAAGCTTGAAATACACGAAGATACAATCAACACTGGTCCCATCTCAGGCCGTTTGACCAAACGATGACCTTGGTAGCCGTACCGACGAAACAACTTATTTGATGAACGATGAAATTTTATTTGTTTACTTCAAACACGCACTTGTGTGTATACTTAGAGATGGAAAATTCAATAAAACAAACCCGAATCCTTGCCATGTTATGATACACACTGGCAAAGAACGTTGACCCCACTCCTAGTAGTACGATCACCCTCGCCTCGCCCGTAGCAGACAGGCAACACGCGCTGCGGAATATTACATCCAGTCTCGGGGTCCGGGCGGTGTACGTCATCATATCGTCGTATTGATATCTTGCCTGGATACTCCGTAAATGGTATTACCTCGAATCTGTACCCTGACCGTGATTTCCCCTTTTCCTCTAATTGTGTTCTCATTTTTTATAATTGGTTGGACCATGGACCCTAGGGTCCATGGTTGGACTGTTTTGCAAGTCAGTGACCAGTAATTGCAGCTGAAGGTGCATAATATACGGAACAGCTCTCGTCTGAAAACAAGACTAACGAGAATGTTAGTCTTAATTCGAGCCTCACAAGATAAAAGATTCACTGACACAATTTTTTGATTGTATACACTGTATAAGTGGATTATAGATCAAACTACACTGCAAAAATTTTGTTTAGCGTGCAAACGCTTTTGTAAACACTCTCGAAACATATATGTTCAGAGGCTAAACCGTGTCGTATACCTGGCAGAAGATCGTTAGCAAATAATACTCATAAGCAGAAGGGCGTGAACAGTATATTGTCTAACTTGAAAACCATTGGCTTATAGTTCATATTTCCGCCTAACAAACTGATATGAATGATCTAAAAATTGTAATACTTTCCTGTGTCGAATCACTAAACATCGGCGTCCAATTTCTATAACACTAAGAGTCAATAATCTAAACATACATTGTCTAAACACATCTTTGCTATCAATTTCTAAACACTGGTGTTTAATTTCTAAACATGCTTTTTACTGTGTATATCCTTGACAAAAGTATCTACTTTCAAATCAACTTAGTATTGACGGTACGTTTTGATATTCCCCAAAGTTTATCGTACATCGAGATCTTTGTTTTTACTTGACAATCAATCTTTGCTTTTCGAAAAATTGAAAAATCGAATATTTTCAATATTATCCTCCCATATGACGTTGGCATTTACATTTATACGATTTGTACATTTATAAAACGCCAAAACAAAAACAAAAACAAATCAAAATGTACTAGCACACCTGCCGCGTTATTGCCATTACATAAAAAGGAAAAATCTCAAAATTGCCCCGCACTGTACCTGGAGCTTCTACGTAAAGCTAACGATTAAAGAACGCCAAAATGTCAAATGAAGGTCATACACTGAGCTCTCGAAGTACATGAACCAACTATTTACCAAGAGGTGACATACAGCTATAAACAGACAGACAGAAAAACGAGTAGTTCGATAAACTATCATGTACAGTTTGTGAGAAAAACCGAAGCGATTTATTCACATAATTGAGTTCATTATATGCAACGTTACCATGATCAAAATGAATAGAGATAGATAGATAGATAGATAGATAGATAGATAGATAGATAGATAGATAGATAGATAGATAGATAGATAGATAGATAGATGGATAGATAGATAGATCATAGATAGATAGATAGATAGATAAATAAGTAAATAAATAAATGGATTAATACATTTATTAAATAATTAATCACTTCATTAATAAAATAAGAAAAAGGCAATATGGATATCTAATGCTGTATCACATTTTAATACTCCTAGTGTTAAAGGCAGTGGATCTCATTTGCAAACATCCCTGCAGACCAGGAAAAGATAAACCATGCCCTTAGGCTATTGATGTGAAGGGCATGTCTGTGAAATCTGGGGATCAGTGATTGAAAAGAATTTGAAAAAAGCAAAAGAAAAACAATAGCCGTTTAGTGTACGTTCTATGGTAGGATTTTTTTATCTCGCGAGAAAAAATTCAAATCTGAGTCTAACGGTCACAATAATTCCACTAAAACTGAGTTTCTAGCTGC
>JZLH01S0057766.1:124655-141560 GCA_001188425.1 Eucidaris tribuloides | reverse complement strand
CGTTTCGATGACCGCCACTGTTGAGAAATTGGCTAATTTGGGAAATTGCATTGCCTCCGAAAAATGGCCCTAGAATGAAAACGCCTTACTCAAAAGCAATGATCTTGGTATCATTTTATTGGAAAAAGAATGTTCTAACCAACAAAATAAAAATTAATGACATTTTGCCGATAATGTTGAAGAAATTAGCGATCATATTCGTAGCATTCTTTCTGGGCCACCCTGTATAAAACTTGTTAGCTGGTAGAAGAAAGCAGTGCTTATCGTACCAAAGACAGGTTATACTGAGTAGTATTATAAAACAATTTATTTTGAACCAGGACTGGTGTTTTCATCATATAAAATAAATGATTTTCTCTTCATAATTTGCCATACTCTGGTAACATTTCTGAAAATTACAATGGTGAAACTGTTGTTTTCATTAAGCAGCTGCAATAAAATCAATAAACAACAGGTGTATTGTTAAACACACGCATACACATAATAGGCCAGTGTATATTATGATAATGCACACTTAGTAACTGGTGTATTGAGAGCATTTACGCGAAATGTATGTGTCACGAGACACATTGGTGGTCAGCGAGAAAAATTTCAAGCAGACAATGACAAAAAGTAGCAAAATCCCCTCTTTTTGCAAGGAACAATTTTGGCAGGTAATGTCATTGTATAGTGTTTTTCACCAGAACACAAATGAAGTATCTTGTAACTTTGTTTTCATGAATACTGGCACCTATCACTTCAAAGAACTGATTAAATTCTTTCCCTACCTCCAGTTTGGATTTATTCTTCAGGATAGCCTCCATGTTATTCTTATCCTTCTCATACTCCTTCTCTGTCTTCTTCAAGTCACTCTGTTTCTTCTTCAGTTCACTCTGATCACTCTTCAGTGCCATCTGAGCCTGTTTTAGGTTGGTCTCGGCCGCCTTCATCTCTGATTTACAGGCTGGAATATGAAAACCACATTGAAAGCGTTACTCCCTGTTTGTGATTAAATCTTAGTTTAGATTCTTGGTCTTTGCTCCTCTTCTGCCTCTCATACTTCATAATACTCTGATGTTACCCTACATAAATTATTGTAACATTGTGTGGAGAAAGTTCAGGAGAAACAAATTGTATCACATTTTACATTTACAAAAGGAAAATACTTAGAATTAGTATTAAATTGCCATATTTAATGGTCAGTGACCCCTTATTCTGTCAGTTTAAAGTTCTGAAATTGAAAGATATTAATGTTACAAACTGCATTTTTTTAAATTGCTTACGATGATAGCCTCTGCAATCAATAATAGGTCTTCTCCTTATTCTTGTTCTTCTCTTCTCCTCCTCCTCATTAAAATGAAATCCCTTTTTTTTCCATTCAGCTCAGTGTTATTCATGTTAATTAAAATACTATCAATATTATTATTTCGTTATTACTGTAAAACATCCCTTCATGCATGCACACGTTTACAACAAAATCCTTCATTCGACATAGAATGAAGAGCTTAAATTCAAAAGGCGCTAAATCCAGTTTTCACCCAAAATTATTAATGTCAACCAATTTGACAACTACTGATCTAATTACAGTGTAAAATTGAAAGTCAAATTCCACAATCAAGTACAAATTATCTCGGATTAAAGTTTATTTTTCCATAGACGCATGTACAAACTCAGGCAAAAAAATGCATTTTTCTCCAAAGTTACTAAAATGGATTTAGCACCTTTTGGAAATAAGCTCTTCACATATTGAACACAATTTCTCTTGGTCCACTAACCCATGAGTTGGTCAGCCAGTGTTTTGTCCTCCCCTCCATCCTCACTGCTGGACAGGCCAGCTGACACGGCCTGGTAGTGTTTCTGGGCTGCTGCTACGGCATCCTGGTTAGCCTTACACTTCTCTTCCTGCTTGGTGAAACCCCCACTCAGCTTGTCAATGTCCTTCTCCTTGGCCTTCAGGGTAGCTTGGTCCTGAAGTTGACAGAGAATGATGATGATTAAGAGAAAATCACTTTAACCTTCACACATATGATCAAAGTTCTTAAATTACTCAGAAGTTTTCAAGTTACTCAAATAAGACGTGTAGAAGGCCCTGTGACCGTTCAACTCCCAAATTTTATCAATTCATCTTTGCATTATACTACGTTCTTCACCCCTTTCATTGAAATTTGATTATCAGTTCTTGAGTTATTGTGGCAATGAGAACTGGTCATGGACGTACGGGTGGAAGGATGGATGACATATAGACAGACATTCCAAAACATGATGCTTCTGGCACCTTTGATGCAGAGGGCGAGGCATAAAAATAAATTCCAGAAGAGATGTAAAAATATGTAATCCTAGTATATTTGTGCATAGTGATGATTGTGAAGGGAGTATGATATTATTTTTCCACCAATGTCAACACAGTTGTGCTAATCTACGGGAATAACAAAATTGCTCCAAAAAGACAGATTTTAGGGGTTTGAGATTAGTTAAAAAATAATCAGTCTCCGTGAAAGTTTACACAGTTTTGAAAAGAAAAACAAATACAAAAACAAGATAAAACAAAGAAAGAAAGAAGAGAAAACTCAAGGACAAATTACTCCAAACTCGATAGTCGATACTCACTTCAGTGTAACTCTTCTCAATGGTCTTCTTATTCTTCTTCTCTTTAGCCAAAGCCTCTTTCTTGTGCTGCAGCGAACTCTGCATCTTGGTGTCCACGTTCTGACAATCCACCAATCGTTTTTCGATGTCCTTCAAGACCCCGCCCGCTTCCTCATCTCTTTCATGTTCTAGGGTCTTGATGGTTTCTGTCAGTTCTACCACTTTGTCATCAATCTATTAGATAGGGTCATATCAGTCAAAACAATAAAGTTACATATATTTGGTTTTGCAATAAATGATTTTTATGTTCAAGGTAACATCACTACCTTCCAATTAGGGACAAACGGGCCTGCTTTTATATTGCAAAGTGGCATTGATCAATACCAAGCCTCGAAATAGCCTGGAAAGTATAATTAACAAGAGAAATCCTATAGTTTTTATATCAAAGAAAACTAAACATCACAGAATCTAAATTTGTATATATGTGGTGTTGTGATATTTCATATTATTTTCATTGTGATATCACTCATTTTGGAGACTTTCTTTTTTTTCCCATGAAACTTTAATTCATCATTTATTTTCTTTTTGTAGCATACTGGCATATTACGATACAGTAAAACCAGCAATTTTCGCGAACATTTAACTTCTGTGAATTCGCGAGGGGTTGAGATTCGCAAAAGTAAAATGCACGCCAAAGCTGGTGCCTACACATCTTTTTGAATGCCAATACAAGACTTGGTCAGCTATTCAAAAAAGTTTCATACACGCCAAACGGCCATTGGCTCCTATTTATGAAAGTTTAGTGTTTTACAGTATGGCTAAACAGATAGAAAGGCTTTTGTAGACTAATCAAAATATCTTAAAGCAATGAATCAATGACTCAATCAATCAATCTATCAATCAATATGACTCCCATCTCTACTCTCTAGTACCTCCTGAAGTCTCTTGCGTAACTCAGTGGTAGCCTCAGCCATTTTGGCCAGCTCTTGTTCAGACTCCTTGGAGAGTTTCTCAGCAGAGACAAACTGATAGGCAACATGGAGCTTGGTAAGATGATCCAACTCCCTCAAGACTTTCTGATATTCCAGGTAGGACGATCGCTCCTCATTAAGTCTGGTTAGTGTTGGGGTGATCTCTTCATTTAGGACCTGGGGAATGAAAATTATTGCACAATTTTACAGACAAATTAACCAACTCACTATTCTGACTGATTAAATTAACTAATTACCTAACTCAATCATTGACTGACTATGTAATAAATAAATAGATTACTAAATGAATAGATAAATAAATAATTGAAATAAACCAATCAATATACAATAAGAATAAATGAAATATATATATGTAAATAAACAAAATTACAAATGTATAAATCAATAAGTAAACTTAACCCTAATCAGGCTGGGCTTTTTTTGGCTATGCTATATCTGGGGGGGGGGGATTCGACCCCCCCCCCCCCCGAGATCTCGGCCGTCGATCACGCAATCGCGACGAAAATCGGCACGCATGTTACCCATCATGTAATCTACAAGACTGTATAGTTAATTACCAGGAATTAATTTCATATCACTTGATTATACTAATTTATGCGTAAAATCATAATCAAGCTGTAAATCCCTAATTAAAGCTCCAACACTGCTAATTTTTGTGTCTGGACATTCTTTTTAGCATTCTTTACAAGTTTACTTGAAAAAAATCTGGAATCAAAATTGATTTCCTATGTATTTTATTGTTTTTTCAATTTTCTTATGTATTTCTTCGTTTTTTCAACCTTTTGTTTTCTATTGTTTTTTTGATGAAATTTGTCGGGGACACTTTTGTGGTCATAAACAGCACAAAATTAATTAATTTCAACTAATATAAGTAAAAATAATCATACATTTATGAATTTTTGCTGAAAACACAATTTGTATTGGAAATGTACACAAAATCGATGTTTTTTAGCTTTTCTTGGATGCTTGCAAGTACAAATGTTACGTAACTTTGGGAACCGCGCCGAGCGTGCAAGATTTTCTCAAAGTATGCACAATTCGAAGAGAATAATCCTGAACGCGTGGCAACTGCTTCGCGCGTCGCAGACATTTTGCACGAAACGTCTGGGGGGGGGGGGTCGGATTCCACCCCCCCGAGCCTTTTTAGGGTTAAATTCTGTAATTTTCCTCCGTTTGAAAGTAGCCTTCATTGATACTCTGAACTACAAACTGTATTAACATTTGTTGCCATTCTTTTAATAAGTTACATTAAATGAATAAATCATATACTTGAAAATATAAATCCCACTTAAAGAAAATTAGCACTTTCTCATATTTACTCTTATGCTTATAAACTTACTTTTACATAGATTAGAAAACTATATTGACAAATAAATTACATAATCAAATCACACTTGACAAAAGCAAATCATTAAATATTTATAATTCTCTTCATAGAATCATAAACCAATATTTCCAAGAGATTAAGATCTACAGTATTTGCCCACACTTGTAGCTAGGGTGTGCGATGAAAAACATGATGAGACGAAAACCTACCGACTCAATCTCTTTGAGTTTAGCATCTTTTTTCTCGATGGTCTTCTGAGCTGATGCCTTCTTGTTCTCATACATCCTGGTACCAGCAGCCTCTTCAATCATGGACAGAATCTAATCCAAACAAAGAATGCAATCAAATAAAATGCTTGAAAGTTGAAATTATCTTCCTTGTTTTATTTTGCTTGGTAGCAAGGTACCTACTGGATAAAATTTTTATCATAAAAAAACTGGATATTTTCACGGGATTCCTTTTTCCTACGGTAAAACATATTACAATGACACTAACAAAAGTTTTTTTCAAATATTTCTCTGGTCAAAGGTGTATGCATTATGCAATAGGGCCATGGTCACGCAACTTGTTAACATAATTTTTTTCTTCAAATTTTGGGACCCCAATTACAAACTCTAGTATCACAAAAATTACGAAATATAAATGCAGAAAAATGGAAAATATTGTTTTCTCTTGTTTCAATACCTTTCATTTTAGCTCCAAAGTCGCAGAAGGACCTTTTGTTTTTAACAAGAGAATTCACATCCCCTCACACAAAGAACAAAATTGGATAGTGCAATTAAATACTCTTTGAAACCATAGTGCTGCCAGCATTTCAGTTCAATGAACGTAAACTTTAGATTTGCTTGTCATTTAAACATACCTCTGGGGGCTTCATGTTGAGAACCTTGGTGATTCTTCCCTGTCAATAGAAAACACAATGACATAAAATTAACATAAATATGATAGTACTGATACACCTAGTTTTCATTGTAATCAAGCTACATGTACAGTATTCATACCATAACATTGAGAACTCACAGTTTTTCACTTATTATTGTAAACAATCAAATAAATAATTTGCAAAATTTATACTTTGTTGAATACAGTGTTACCAATTATGACACAAAATCATACAGAACATAAAAATTGGTCAAATGGGTAAAACATATATTTTGCAGCTGAGTACCCGGGTCTTCAAGCAGTTACATATATGTATTAGTCAACAATTTTACAGCTTTATTTCAGATTTTGTGGGTGGTTTGGGTATTGATTGAAGGATATTGTTGCAAATAGTTATGAAACTGTTTTGCAAACAGTGCCAATTTTTATTTTAGCACATATATCATGAAGCAGATCACTTGATAAATTGTGATAGTGATTTTGTTGATGATTTTTCAAGTAAAAAAATTTTCAAGCGCTTTTTAGGGCATCATTTTTAGCATGTAGGTAGAGCAAAGCAGCTCTGATTCTTTTAGTTGGAAAATAGTTAAATGGTACCTTTAAATTCATTAACGGACAATTATTTCAAATGACAAATCAAACAATTTTGCCAAACTGTCATTCTGTCAAACAGAATGACTTTCTACGTAGGTTTGCTGTTCATCTATGTATTAACAAATTAATGATAAACTAGATCAAATGCTCAATTTTTTATTTTTTATTTTTTTAAATGACTCAGAAGAAAGGGTGGTAGTGCTGCTGACTGGATATACCAGTAAGTTTAAAAGTAAATTACATCATGATTGGGGGTAGTGCTCAACTTGGGCTGAAACTATTCTAGAATGAAATAAACTACACAAGGATTTTGCAGTAAAAATCTTGTAGTCAAACGTTGACTCATTCTAAAATAACTAATGTCAATATCCCTTGTGGCTTGCAAACCTGTGTGTATCTCTCAGTGGCTTCTATATCTATCCGGGCTAGATAGAATTGAAATAATATAATGTTCATGCTTGATTCTCCTTAAGTAAACAAATTAGAGACAAATCCTTCCAGCTGTGAGATCCACTCCAGCTGGTGTATACATGTAGTTGGTATGTATTTCAACTCATTTGGTTTTTGAGGCATTTTCAAGTGTTCCCATCACGTCACTAACCTTTAAGGTTCAAGTCCTATTGGGTAGAATCTTTCTGAGTCATTAAAAATAAAGGATCAAGCATTTGATCTAATTTATTATTTATTAATTTGAGAAAACAGAGTTGAACTTGAACTACATTAATCTGCTTGGCATCAAAATGAAATCCAAATCCTGGAAGAGGAGTTCATACCTGCATGATAAGGAAGTGAGGATTGTTGACGTTGAGCTGGACGCTACAGAACAGATCCTGCACACGGCTGTTGTTGGCGTTGCTGCCATTGATGAGGTACTTGTTTCTACCACCAATCACAACCTGAGATGGATCAAGACAGGTATACATATTAGTTTCAATTACGCATCATGATTTAGTTTCACATTCATTTCACTGCTGTATTGAAAAGATTAACCGGCCTTTAACCAATCATGAAGACCCATAGTTTAGTTTCACATTCATTTTACTCAAAATTGAAAAGATTAACCAGCCTTTAACCAACCGTGGAGACCCCAAAACCATTTTGAAATATTAGGTTTCACTTTAGAATGGAAACTGTTTTCTGTCATTTTGCTTAAAATTAATGTTTTATGATCACTGTATTTTCATTATTTGCAAGGAGATGCTGATACAATGAGAGAGTTCAAGTAAATCTACTGCAATCCATATACTTGACCAGTCTGCAATGGTTGTGGAACCAAAATATTGTGAACTATTATTTCAGAGAAAAACAGTGTTTTATCCCAACAAGAGCTTAAAACTGTCTTATATGTAGGTTGTTTTATCAACTAAATAAGTGTCTGTGATTAGCTCTCATGAAAACATTCCAAGTCAGATTTGGGAGAAATACAATGATACTAATTTATGCATATCAGGGGCCTCTATCTTCCAACAGAAGATTTGAAGATTTGTGTCAATTTGATATATTCTGGTTCAAAGGGGATTCCAGATCCTACCCACCTGTCTGGATACTGTGATCTCATCAAAACTCTCGTATCCAACGGGGCTCTGCTTCTTGTCACGATTGTCGAAGATGATGGTGACCGTTGCCTTGGTAACACCAGCTTGACCTCCTTTGTAAACAAGTTCTTGTAAATTGCTGGCTCTCACCTTGAGATGAAATAATAGAAAGAAACAGGTATAGTGTACACATACACTGGTAGTTCAAAGAACTAATATGTCCTGTGCTGTACATAAGTCAAACATAAAAATAACATGTGTTTGAACTAAGCAAACAGTTATTTCCATAATTTTTGTCAGAATGTGACCATTTCAAAGAATCCTAAACCAGAGTAAAAAAAAATATGATTAACTAATTTCATATAAGAACCAAAAATGTTACAATTACGTTTAAACATTTTAAACGTTACTTTGAAGAACAGTTTAAAATGTTTCAAACAAAAAAACGTAATGACTCAGTCAGGCCTAGTAACTTAGAATACATGTACATGCTGCAGCTGCCATGCAATGCCAATGGCTATTACCAACCTCCCTGCCATGTGACAATGATTGCAGTCCCTCCAGAGTCAGAGAGCCAGGCCATTTATGGCCCATGGGGAATCTACTAGTGCAACTATGCTAAGACTCTAGTACCCCTTACAAATTCTTACACTTACAACTGCCTGTATTCTCCTCCTGGTAAATGGTCAATCATGTGTAAAGGCATGGAAAAGGTAGCCGCACTGACCGAAACGCGAAGCATTTGGGTCGCATGGGTTGGTACCAAATTTGCCGGAATGAGGTGAACTTCCTAACACGGGATGACCCCAGTCCCCAGGCCCAGACCCCCACAAAAAACAGCAATACTCTCCAAAATAGTCTGCCTTTATTATATAGAAAAGATAGATCTACTTACAATTTTGGTCGGAAGAATCAAATTTAGATCCGAGTTCAATAACTGGTAAAATTTACATGTTTCCTCGCACGTAATTCCGACTTGAATCTGGGCTTGAATCAGCCTCCACAACACTAACATTACCAGGGCTCGACACTAGCACTTGCCCGCTTGCCTGGGGCAAGTAAAATTTCATGTTGGACAAGTAAAAAATTAATAATTGAAAATTTACTTACCCAAATGGGCAAGTAGAATTTCATGTCATATGAGGAAAACATGTCTAAAATGTTACCAAAAGTGGACAAATATGTGTGAAATACTGTAAATAGTTTGCACCTTTTGCAACAGCCAGCATAAAATAAACTTGCAGTACATGTACCATAAAAAAGGCCGCCCTTAGTGGTTAAAGTCAGTGAGAAATAATGTGTTTTTATTATTTTCGGGCAAGTAAATGTTTCTTCATTATGGGCAAGTAAAAATTTAAAAGTGACCATTTTACTTGCCCAAAAAGTATGCTAAAAAGTTAGTGTGGAATCCTGCATTACACACTGAATTGGTCACAAGACGCATGCGCACTGCAACTCAATTGCTTCTGATATGCATACACCTCTGCGAAGCGCTGCCTCTGGGTTAGGAAAAGTGTTCCAACAGCCAGCACCTATTATTAGAATTTTTTTAAATTTAAAGTCAAACAAAATTGTTTTGTACCAAATGTTCATAATCATAGATCTACTACCTGCTGAACTAACCTTGTTACGTTTAGCTAACGTAACGTAAGAAATCATCAGATCATGTGAGCTGGAATTATTTCATTTCATACTTCAGAAATGCATTTTTTGGCCTTCCCTTCATGGCATGCCCTGACATAGCGCATTTTCTACCAGTGTTGTAATCCAGTCACCACCTTCTGAGGCCAAGACCGAGTCCGAGTCTGAGTCACTATTGTCTGAGTCCGAGGCCGAGTCACCAACTTACGAAATAATGCAATATTTTAGGGCACAATTTTAACCTTCAAAATTACTTTGAAATCTTATTCATATGATCAATTTTACACAATCTTTCAACCAATCAGTAGCCATTCATTCAAATCAACTAATTGCTAAAATTTATCAATTTGGGAAAAATTAAAACAAAACAAGTCAAAACAAAGCAAAAGTTGCTGACTTTGAGGTAAACAGTATTTGATGTACTTGTAAATGAATAAATATCTTCAGAACATTTGGCTAATAAACGGGCATCGACTTTCACAGTGCCTGTCTTGTTGCAGTATAGAGCAACGACATCAGAATGAAACATTGACCGACATGAATTATTCGTCGGCTGACTGCAAAGAGGGATTAACGTCCATCTAGACAATAGATGGACGTTAATCCCTTTTTGCAGTCAGCCGATGGGCGCGCGAATTGTGTGAAACTTACGAACTGGGACCTGGGTAGAAAAGTGACTTTGTTATCGATAATTGCTTTAAAATGTAAACAATCGGTTACTTGGCAAGTAGACGGTGATGATGGATTGTGCCGCTCTAACACGTGACTTTTTCGCAAAAAATCCTTAAACATGGGTATGGTTTTTGGGGAAAAAATCCTTAAACATCGGTCATGATTTTGAAATTTTACGATTTAGATCTGCACTAGATATTTTTGCCTATTTCATCGCTAAAATGCTAAAAAAAATTCATTTTTCTTAATGAAAAACCTTAATAATAGGTACCATTTTCCACCAA
This sequence comes from Eucidaris tribuloides, assembly GCA_001188425.1. Classification (NCBI taxonomy): domain Eukaryota; kingdom Metazoa; phylum Echinodermata; class Echinoidea; order Cidaroida; family Cidaridae; genus Eucidaris; species Eucidaris tribuloides. Next base: position 131,068 of record JZLH01S0057766.1, on the reverse strand, counting down.
AATGACCCTTAAAAAAGGGTCGGGTTTTTCGACTTCAGCGGCACACCCCTATCGGAACCAAATCTATGTATCATGAGAGGTTGTATTTCCGGACGGGTTGACCGTTGACCCGTCCGTTGAGTACACAGACACCGCGCGTTAGAACGGCGCGCGGCGTCGGGGAACTATCGCGCAAAGTTGCAAACAGAACGTGGGTAGATCTACGCAGCATTCATTTTTCTTCCCATAAATCTTGATTTCTAAATGAAAATACTGATATTGATCATTTGAAAATTACGTTTTTTTGGCAACATATCCAGAAAAAATTCAAAATTTAGGTGTCGAACAAAAAATCAGAAGCAAAACGGCAAATTTGGGGGTAACTGGAAAAATCAAAATTTTTCTGTGACTTCTGAAATTGAGATGCTCTGGAACGGAAATTTGGGCTGAAAATGGGGGTCTCAATCGCAGCACATACGTATCACACATTTATACTAAGTGCCCCCCCCCCGGGGATTCAATGAATTTAACTTTTTGTTAGTCAGATGATACTTGCCAACGCACGTTAATTTTTATTTTTATTTTAAGGACAAGGTCAAGAAAATTCAATCTCATGCAGCCTGCCTGTGCAGTACCAGCAATAATGAACAAAAATCAGGTCTAGGCCAGGGTTCACAGTCATGGAATCAAACTCAAAAGTCAAAGACACAATGCACACAACATGAACATGCACTGTGCACAAACACATTTATTCACACAACTTCAAAAATTCCTTAGTCCCACCTGTGATAAGTTCGATATTCCAAGAAGAAAGCATATTGAATCAAGAATATTGGACTTTCCAGAGCCGTTTAATCCCGTTATAGCGTTGAAAAGAGGATCAAACCCCTTTATTTCAGTTCTTTGAGCATAGGATTTAAATCCGTCGATTATTACTTCCTTGATATACATCTTTATGCATCCGAATTTCGTTGATAAATGAGAATAAACACAAGTTGTTTAAACGCCGGTATATCGTAAATGGCGCCTGAAACGACGGTTGGCTGCATTTGCGCATGCGCGCCGTATACGGCGCAGCTATAGTCTTTGATCAAGATGTTTTCATTTAGTATTCAATGTGGAACACGCACGTGAGTCAGGCTGGTCGAGAGTACTTGCCAAATCAACAATTAATAATGCTTTCCTGATAATGCTGATTGTAGTAAGAATGAGGGCTTAGATTTGTACGGTCTTATTAGGCGCATTGGTACAATTGTGTCAAAATTTGTAGCCAGCTAAGTAGTTCCAAGACAAGTGGACGTTGAGATTTGCTACAGTCCCACGTGTTTGAATTCGTGTCAGCCATGGGACATGAATGAATAAACGAACTGAATTGAGATTGAGAAGGGAAGAAAGGATAATCATAAGCTAACGTTAGATGGACTGAATGAATGATAGGAATGGATGGAATGAAGGAATGAATGGAAGGAAGAAATGAATGAAAGAATAGTGGAATGAATGCCAATAGAAGGATGGATGGAATGAATGATGAATAATTCATGTAGATCTAGATCTAATTAGAACTAGGAGCAGGCATGGCAGGGACGGCATGAGGGAGTGAAGAAGGAAGGAAGGCGGAATGGATGGATGGATGCCGGACGGAATGAAAGTGAATGGATGTGACTTGTGAGGAAGGAATGAATGAAAAGAATGCATGGAATGAAGGAATGAATGAAAAGAATAGAATGAGGGAATGAATGAAAAGAATAGAATGAGGGAATAAATGAAAGGAATGGATTGAATGAATTGCAAGAATATAGATTGAATGAAGTGATTGAAGGAAGGAATAAATGGAAGGTATGAATTGTATGAATGAAGGAATGGATTGATGGATGGGCGAATGAATAGAAGGAATGAATAAATAGAATGCGGTTCATCATTTTAAGGCACAAAATACAAATGCAACAATTCTGCATATTTTGTTGAATGTTGGGGGCTGACTCGGATAATTGTGTGGCTACAGTGAGATTTGATGACTTGTTCATTTCTGATCATTGAAGGCATGATATTTAAAAACATCTGCAATCGACATTGCTTCACCTTATTTTTGACAGTTCTGAAAAAGTCAGATTTTCATTCAAGTTCATTCGAGCAGGACTTTTCTCTCGAGCGCGGCAGAGCCTCAGAGGTAGAACTTTCAACCACATAAAAAGAGAGAAATTTGGCAATTGAATTACAACTTGAAACAGATACTCTTTATTAAATCAATGCCTCAACGATCAGTCATGAAGTTAGCAAATCTGCAAAATAGTTCGGTATATTGATTTGATATGGATTGCTGATATCAGCAAATAGCACAGTATGAAGCATTAGCATTTAAAGTGTGTTTTTTTTTTACATAGGTGTGTGTTATGAGTAATTATAGTTTGTGTGTTTGTGTGTAATGCATACGTTTATAATGCCTACCCCTAGCATTTTCTGTTATTTTTACATACATTATTTATCAGACTTTTAAATGTTTATTATATACAAATTACAATCCATATTAATTTGTAATTTTACCAGCATTATGCAATTTTACTTTGTAAAATTCACTGTTTTAACCTTCAGAGTTTTGTCATGATTAAGTGGTAATAAGCTTACGTATCTCTCTATCTATTATCTATGTTTATCTATAGATCCATCCATCCATCCATCCATCTATCCATCTACATCTAGTCACACTGGCATCACTAAGTACAGTTAATGCATTCCCCATGAAAATTTGTCAATGCATGATTGCAGTGGGTGAATCAATCAAGTGCTCCAGTGGTAATTGTGAACACATATTGATAATGAAACCTGTAGATATTGATATTTCATTGAGCTTTGCTTCAAGGCTATAACAACTTAAAGTGATAGGCTAACATTGTGGAGCTTCAATTTAAAAAATTGTCAAACTTTGATATCTGAGCTACATAGTAGTGTTCAAATGGACAAATAAACACCCTAGAATACAAAAGTTTGGAAAGTTACACTGCCAATGGCAAGTTATACATGAATAAACAATAAAACTCGGGGCGAGTTTTATTAACCTAGGTGTACACACAGTAAGTCTATGGGAGGAAATAGGCAAGTGAATCTGGTCAACTTACGATTTTCACTTTTTTAAAGCACTAAATAATCATTTTGAAATACAATTTTTTCAGGGCTTCATTTTTAGACCTCATCAAAGACACTGGTAACATAGGGAATCATGCGGCTCAGATTGTTTTAACTGTGGTAAATGTTAGCCAATACCTTTAAAGCACAGTGAAATGATTGGGAGAAATAAAAAATGCCTTTAGAACCAAAATGGTTGAAAGATAAACCAAATGTACACCAGCTGGAGTGGATCTCCTGACTGGAAGGATTTTCCTTGGGTTTGTTTACTTAACTTAAGGAGAATCAAGGATGAACAGACCAGCATTTTAATTTTATTGGGGCACGGTAATTTAACCCCCATAGAAGTCTACACTTCAAGTTTGTCTGTTACAAAGCATACTTAATTTGAAAATGAGTCAACAATTGACTACAAAATTTTTACAGTAGAATCCCTGCATAGTTTACTTGATTCTAGAATATTTTTACCCCAAGTTGAGGAGCACCCCCACTCATTTCATTTACCTTTACGGTTCTTCCCCCTAGGTGTAGTAATTACAAAATTGTGATGAGATATATTTATTGCTTTTGAAATATAAGTATTAAGTAAATGAGTGTTTCACGAGATATTTAAAATGAATCATATAATTTTTAAATATTCATAAACATAAACCAGTCTTATGTGGGCTGATGTGTACTATGAGATACTATTGAATAATTTATATGCTTAACAGATATCGGTTATATTTTCCTTCTGGATACAGGTATTTTGGTGCTGCTGTATTGATGTAAATCAAACGAGACAATGTCTACAGCATCATTCTTTAGTGACTCGGCAGCCGTCATACAGCGCAAGGTTGAGGTCAGAGGTCAGATTGGAACTTGTTCAGATGATGTCAAGGATAAATATGAAGTAGAAAGATGTGCCCATTTTATCAACAGTAATAACTATTGTAAGGTGAGAGATGATATTAAGAAAAAAATATATAAATGTTCAGAAGAGATTATGTGCTGATGTTCAATTCTGCATGTTTTAGGGACAGATGTTCATTGATAATCTAATGATCATCTAGAAGTCATGGGTGTATGTGGGGGGGAGGGGGGGGGGAGATCAGGAGGGTTGTACGACCTCCCAGGAAAAAAAAATCAAAAGGTTCACATTTTCCCAAGGACATTTTTCTCACATCTTGCTGTTGTTTCATTGTGAAAATGTCCCCAAAATAATGATCACGACTTACCCAGATAAAATCCTGTATACACCACTGGAAGTTATATATAAGTTCCCCATTATGATTTGCTTTTTGTTGTTGCTACAGTAGTGAATTCTGCAATTCACTCACAGGTGGCCACTATAGACATGTGGCCAGTAAGATGGGTTTCACTGTTTTTTGGGACCTCCACAAAAGTTAGCATTAGCTCTGTTATTTCAAAAATACCCTTTTTTCTATGGGAGAATTAAAAGTGTGTAGCATTCCATGGTTGCTCAGTGATTTTCACTTTCTAAAGTACTTCCTGATCGTTTTAAACTTCAGTTATTTCTGGGCTTCATTTTCAGATCTTATCAGAAATACTAGTATCATGAAGGATCATGTAAAGCTCAACTATTTTACCTCGGAAACATTGTTAAATGATGCCTTTAGATTGAAATTCAGTTTTAAAAAAGAATCCTAAGAATGCTTGAAATACACTTTTCTGCCACACTGCAAATCCATGTTTCTGTCTTTCAGGGTTGGGTTTCTTCCGGAAAAAAACTATTTTTTTCCGTACAGCGGAAAAAACTGGAAGAAACTATTTTTTCTGGTTTATACCGGAAAAACTGGAAAAAACCTCCAAACAATATTTCCGAGCCCAATAAATGATATGAAATGCAGTAATTTTAGGAGAATTAGTATACATTATGTTTTATAACAGGCAATGACATATTTAAAGCCCAAGTTAAGTTTTGGGCACAGTCTGTTCTTTCAGATGAGGTATAACTCATATAACCTCTTAATGCCTTATTAACCCTTTGGATGCTATAATCTGAAATATAGTCGAAAATCTTGGGGGTCCCCCCCCCCAAGATTTTTCTTTAATTAATTTAAAAAAAAACTAAAGACATTCAGAATCTTTTATTGCAGGGTTATGATTTTGGGGCATAAAGCTTTCAAATAAAAAAAAATCCCCAAAACTAAACTTGCGCTTTAACAGACAATAGGGGAAAAAAACTACTTGCCACAATTTAAATCCAAGAAATTAATATTTTGAAATAAAGTAATTATCCTTCTAAACAATCTCTAATAAAGGGGCACATAAGCAGTGTATACTAGTATTCATGAGCTTGCATGGATCTTTTTCATGTAAACTATTGCATGTATGTATGTATGTAAATTACATGTCCTAAACTGTGTAGATATTGGTTCATATTTTACATTCAGCATCATGGCATAGTGACATTTTCCTCAAAGCAACTCACACATCTTTGGCATGCACTTACTGTATGTGTTAACTAAAGCTTGTTTTCATATTCAATTCATTCAACATACTTTGAGAGTGCCTGCAGGGCTGCCACAAACATAACTGTACCACTGATATGATTCTTGCTGGCATCAAAACAATTCTCTTAAAGCCGAAGTTTAGTTTTGGGAATTTTTTTATGCCTCCGCAACGAAGTTGCCGGAGGCATCATGTTTTCGGGTTGTCCGTCCGTTACCGGATCTCGTTACCGCGATAACTTGAGAACCCCCGATCGGATTTTGATGTAACTAGGACCAAGTATGTACTATGAGCCACCAATGAACTGATTAGATTTTGGAGCTGAAAGGTCAAAGGTCAAATGTCACCGGACCTTAAATATGTCTGATTTGGGCTCGTTACCGCGATAACTTGAGAGCGGCTGGTCGTATTGTCATGTAACTTTGGTGAAGTATGTATTATGAGGCGCCAATGAACTGATAAGATTTTGGAGTTCAAAGGTCAAACGGTCAAAGGTCAAACGGTCAAAGGTCACCGGACCTTAAATATGTCTGATTTGGGCTCGTTACCGTGGTAACTTCAGAGCGGCTGGTCGGATTGTGATGTAACTTGGGTGAAGTATGTATGAATGTATTATAAGGCACAAATGAACTGATTAGATTTTGGAGCTGAATAGGTCAAAGGTCACCGGGCCTTAAATATGTCTGAATTGGGCTTCGTTGCATGCGATTACTTGAGAGCGGCTGTCGCATGTCATATAACTTGGGTGAAGTATCGTATTCTATGAGGTACACGAATGAACTGTATTAGATTTTGGAGCTGATAAGGTCAAAGGTCAAAGGTCACCGGGCCTTAAAGTATGATTTGGGCTTCGTTACCGG